>CALYOO010000151.1:0-105117 GCA_945261195.1 Cryptosula pallasiana
ACAAATAGATAATTACTCGTAGCACCACTAGTTAATTGTTACTGTGACTCAAAGATATTCGACATGATAAATTAATATAATTATTATGGCCTTGCATCGACAATCGTTGCTTGCACGATGACGACTCGTTGCTTTTGTTGCTGTTACAGACAAGACAACTCCTGATTTTCAAACCAGCTTTGTTTCTTGCTATCAACCTTGCTTTAAATTTCTTGCAAGGTGACAGCATGAAAAAATCCTATGTTGTACTCGCTGAATTAAGTGAATTTTGCCCATTTGTCGCTATCGTACTTTCGCGCGAGCTTAACTGAAAACGCCCATTGTTATTTGCCATTACACTTACTTTTCTTTGCTTACGTTTTTTGTTATTATTGGGAAAATGATAAACCTACTTTGAAGGTTCATGCAAGACTAACTTGTATCAAATACCATTTCATGTTGAATCTAACCAAATACTTCCATATCCTACTTTATCCTATTTTTATCAACTGTTACAAAAATTGCTGCCAACCTATTGATCATAGGAGCGTAATACGCAGGTCAGTTCAATAAAAAAACTTACATTTATGACAGAATTAGAGCAGCAATTAGCTAGGTCCAGTTTACACTAGTGTGGAATGAAACACCATGAAATTTTCTACCATTTGTATCCAAGCATTTCAGTTTTTATATAAAATGGAGACTTTGTTGAAGCTAACCGATGAGTGTTTTTGTTGCCACTTTTGGTGTTCACACACATGTAGATTGTGGAAGGTGCATTTTTTATGCCTTGTAATAGTGTAAACAGAATCTTTAATGAACCAAACTTGCTACTTGTTATTTTAATGACTCAGCAAATCATAGTTGGTTATCCACATTGTCTAAAATGACTCAATTGTATGTGTTATGTACTGGATTACTAAACTATCAGTTCTCTATAGGAATAAGATGTTTCATTTGCCAAATGTAGCTAATAGCTGCCTTGCAATAAAAACTGGTTTGACACAAACAGTATAACCAGTTACTTTAGAGTGCAGAAACTCAGGTAAAACATTATGCCATTAATGATGGCTCTCCCAAGTTCAGTATTTACTCTCAGCTCAGTAATTGTCTAACTCTTAGCAATACCATCGAGAGAATAATTGCTAGTCCAATCACACCATTGGGCTCTCAGCACAGACACACTAAAAATAGTTTACAATCAGAGACTGGTGTTCAAGTAACAAGTAGCAGTACACCAGACAGACACCAGACCAGACCATCAGACTCTAGACCCTTGAAAGTATAAATCAATAGCAATATAGTATAACAATATAATAAAACAATATAACAACTATAACTGCGGGAGTTTTTTGCGTTTAAACTGACCACAACAACCACCGCTCTTCCACCCCTTGCCTCAAATCCTCCCTAAACTCCTTTCCTTGTCCCTCTCATAACTTTTACATGGACCCGGGATCCCCTTTATGTTGTATATAAGCTGTACCGGGTTAAGCGAGTCAGCCATACCAGACCCTATACCGGGTCTAGCTTAACCCTGTACCCATCATATAGAGAATAGGGAGCCTATCCTGGGCAAGTATCCTGAACCAGTTGGCAGGAAACATCCGGTAGTGGTAGGGTGAGCACTAGAAGATCACCTATCCACCTATAGATGAGAGAGGGAGCCTGGATTACAGACGAACTGAAGTTAAGGAAATCGACCCACCTTATTTGTATAGCTAATTTCCCCCTATCTGTGATTGGACAAAAAATTACCCAGAAGGCTGGACCATATGTAGGCTATGTAATTGGTAGCTTAGGTTGATATTATATTGTTTTATGTAATTGTATTGGTGCCCTGTTTGTTTTATTGTATGTAATTGGTTCCCCCCTAATAAGGGGTTGAGTGTTCCTTGTCTCTCCAATAAAAGGATCTGTTGCGCAGTGAGAGAAGTAGAAATCTTGTGGATATTGTATAGTAAACTTATTATATTGCTAAATAAATAGTAGAATCAAGTATTTTATCTTTAGCATTTGTGTAGTTTGTCGGGGACATGGACCCCGTGGAGTTGCTAACGCCTACTTTCGGGGGAAGACCCTGGGTGGGTGGAGAAGTGGAGAAGTGAAGTGGAGTACAAGGAGTGCACACGGAGAGTTGGCCGTTGTGTCTGTAGTAGCGGATGGAAACCTACTACATAACAATAATAAGCATTATTTTGTAGGTGTTATCATAAACAGTGATATCCAATCAGCTGCTCCAGTCTCTAATCCGTTGTCTTCTGTACTCTCCTAAAGCGCTACCAGAAACCACATCCTTTGGTCTTTCAGCATGTCCCTCTGTAACTAAGTTTCCTCTTTTACTTCAGATGTTCCAAAGCTATGCTGGTTGTAGTGCAATCATTGGGCAACTGACAACCAAGTCTAGGGTCTCACCACGTGTCAGTATATCTTACTAATTATTCTGTGCTGGTATAGCTTAAAGAGATTGCTGGTTGATTGATTAGGTATTGCTAATAATATATCTCAGTAAACCATATGATTATTTTTATATGATTTGCCAAGCTATGTGATACTAGCAGCTAGAGGTAGCAGGTGGTGTGTAGGGGGCGTGTACTAGTTCCACCACAATATACAACAGTTATGACTTGTAATCTTGAAAAGCACCCTCTAGAGTCATGAAAATTTATTTTGATTAAATATTATCTTTGTTGAAGTTTGCCATCTCCAAAATTTTAAAGGGTTTTGTTTGTTAATCTAGTTTATTCCGGTTACACTTGCTGTCCAATCATATGAATTCATTAATATCATGTGATGGAGTACTCATTCAAGTTTGTTATAGGATAGTGAATAAGCCTGACTCAGAACAATACACCAAACTTTAAGCACATTCCACATTCCAATAAAAAATACAAGATACGGATCTGTATGATATGTTAGAATTGCATTATTGTTTAGTGCAATTACTCGGGTTTCACTTGTGCAATGATAATCCAGTGATCTCAACCTTGAACTTTGAAAAATCCTAGTTGAGTTCACGCGGCGTCATTGAGGGCACGAAGAGCCAGAACCGAGGTGCAGAGTAATATCAGCTGGGGGTCTGGGGGGCACTGTAAACCCTCGCCAATGGGGTCCAGGGAGGAGCCCCAGCTGCCAAAGCTTAATAAAACACTCGACAATCAATCAAAATGAATGTATTGCAAACGGAGACAACAAAAGATAGTATTAGAAATGCTCGGAGTTGCCAAAAATGCATAAAGTGCGATTAGATTAAAATGTTTGACCACATACTATGTTTATGAATCACATTGTATAATGTGTTTATCTTGTTCTGCTTTAGTTATTTGCTGTTATGGCCTTCTCATATTTTTTTATCAGCCCTTTATCATCAACATCGACCATCTACATATACATTGCACTATGTGATTTGAGACCATTGCTCAAATTAGTAGTTATCTTCTTTTTAAACTGCTTTTGAATGGTTCCTTATAGTGTTGTATGCAAGCTAGAGCCACATGCACTATGTTCCCATGGTGCGAATTCGTTCGGATCGGATGTTCATTCGAGTTGGTTAG
Source organism: Cryptosula pallasiana (assembly GCA_945261195.1). Classification (NCBI taxonomy): domain Eukaryota; kingdom Metazoa; phylum Bryozoa; class Gymnolaemata; order Cheilostomatida; family Cryptosulidae; genus Cryptosula; species Cryptosula pallasiana. Next base: position 3,534 of record CALYOO010000151.1, read on the forward strand.
CATTCATTCGGGTTGACATTCCAATCCGTTCCTATGATAATTCGAATTGAAATGATTTGCCGGAGTTGTCCTTCCTTTACAGTGAGTAGTGAGCGCAATAATTATTTGATTGTAGCGAGTTAGTAAACAACCGCGCTCGTATTACTAAGCAGTAATTCGAGTCAAATTTGTGGAATGTTCACAGCATAAACTAGTGAGTAGATGAATAATAATAAAAGCAAAAATTTGTAATAATTATAGATGATTAAATGATAAATTAGATGATAAATATAATGATAGCTATAAGAAATGATAAATAATTAATAATAAATAAATTATTTCCAAATAATAAAAAAATAATTTTTTTGGCAAGTATGAAAATAAGAATAATAATAATTTAGTTTGCCCATTTATGAAACAGAGCTATGATTCAGTTTCCCGAGCAAATAGTAAATAATTTATAACAAAACTGTTGTTAAACTTGCAGAGAGTTATTATTATTATATGAATGTAAAAACTGCAGTTGGAAAATACACAAAAACTGATTTACTGCCAAATTGCCAGTTTAATGCCTTTTTCTCAAACGAGCAACCTGAACGAATTCGAATTCATCAACACGAACGATTCCCATGATCCTAATCAATACTCAACCCGAACGAATTCAGTTTGAGGAACCGCATTGAGCCAACACGAACGAACCCGAACCAACTCGTACGAGTCACAATTCCCATGACACGAATGGACGATTTATGAGTTCAATCCGAACGAACTCGCACCATGGGAACATAGTGATGGTGAGTCATTAATAACCCAAGTTTCCTAATGCAAACACAATAAACATTGTAGCGGGCTATTGGGCAGAAGCAGTGTAAAACCAATATCTGCTGACATGAGAGCTCCTACTAAAAGTGGAGAAAGGAGAGATATTGACTCATTCGGATTTCATTGATGTCTTTTTTCTTTATTCCGGACTTGATTAGAGCATTGTGGTCGATGCTGCATGATTTAGTAGTGAGGCACTAGTAGTTGTAGCGTTGTTGTTGTATTGAAACAGTTTAAACTGTTCATTTATTTGATTTGTTAGGGTTGTAGTTGAGACTAGATAACTGGAACAAATAAAATATATAGTAGCAATGGGGTCCCGGCAGATTTTTCTGCGGAGCTATTTTCAAAAGAACCGGAAGCCTGCTTTCCATCGATAGCACTGTTAAAACGAAAGTCGCTTCATTTTATCCGATACTGAAGGAATTTTTTTCCATTCACGGCAGCTGATGGGTTTGGAGGTTTATAGCACTGACGATGCGCCGCTAACATAAGTCATCTTATAATTTATTATTATTATAAAATAATAATAATTTATTATTATTATTATAAAATAAAAATAATATATAAAATAATAATATATATCAATAATATTAATTAATTAAATAACAACAACTGCAACAGTTGAAATTAAAAGATAATAAAATTATAACTATATGCCATTAATTATTATTATTGTTATTATTATTATATTAATAATAATTATTATTATAATTATTGTTGTTCGTAGTTGTTCCAACAACAATAATTAATAACGAACCGTTATTATTACTATACTAATAATAATTATAACCTGTCAATCAGCTCCTTCTTGCGTTCAGTTGTCCGTACATTTTTGTTTTTTTTAGCAATTCCTTCAAACAAGATGGGGTGAGGCTTTCATAATCACACTTGATGATGATTCCAACCAACTAATGCAATGGGGGCCAATGATTTGAAATTAAGACAGTCCTATAGCAAGTGAACACGGCCACGGAATGTTTTTGGCCCGTGCTCGACAGATCACCAAAATATTCTGCCAGGACCTGGCTCATAACAAGGGCGTTAATTTATGTTGGCAAGCTCAATGAGCCGCGAAATACAAAGCTATAGCTCTACACACGAGCATAATATTTAATTAATTTTTACCAAGTGAATGAAACAAAACATTAAAAAAAAATAATTCAAAGGCTATATTGATTCCTTGAGCTTCCTAAACTGCATAAATTTTGTTATATCAATGGCTCAAACTGTCTAAAATCTAAATAATAGTCAAGCAAGTCGTGCTTTCTAATGATGAGTTATACAATCGACCATGCTACTTCCGGTTGCATCGCTAAAGCGAAACTACTCTGCCGGGACCCCATTGCATGAAAGTAAAGGAGGTATTAATTATACTAATAAATCCGGGTAACAAAGAACATATGACAAATCCATCCTAATGAAATTTGACACCTCCAAAATCCGGGCAATTTGGATAAAATCTGAATGGTTGAGATCCCTGATAATCAATAATGCCTTTGAATTCCTAGTTTTTAGTTACATCACTGTAAACCGCTCTCAAAACAAAAATATTTTACTTCTCCTCAAAGAATGTCACAAATGAATCACTCTTCCAAGAGTTTGGCTGTGTAAGTAGTTGTATCTGTATTAGCTGTCTTTATTTATGTGCTCTAGTTCTGGCTATTTGTATTGTTTGCTTACTTGGCTGTATATCTCTATACAACAGTCAACACTTTAGCTGCAAAAGCTCCTTGCAAATGTGTGAAACTGAATCACTGTTTAAGGAGACAAGCATAGTTTCAGATAAAACCCACAAATCGCTAAGAGAAATAGGTTAAACTTTCTTCTTGCCATTTGACAGAAGTTGTAGTCAGAGTGGTTCGCATTACTAGGAATGTAAAAACTCTGACTCAGGAGAGTTATTACGTTTTCAAACTTTCTTTCAGCAAACAGTTGGACAGGTGATTTTTTTATAGAAAATTTCAGAGACTTCACTTAAGCAATGCCTTGTGAGGTTAACCAATCACCAAAGGAACCTGCTAGTAAACTTATTCAATGTGACTCGCTGCTCAATGCGACTTCAGTGTACTTCCGTCTGCACTAGTTGGACCAGCAAAATTTAACACTGTACTTATCAGCTAACAATAATTATTGCAATTGTTTTTGGCAGGCCTGTAAAGAACACAAACTGAAATGTCATTTACCCAGCCATGTGGGTTCAGTAGGTCAAAGTCTAGTAGAATGACAAGAAGACGGCGTTCTTGTAAGTTGGAATCAAATCTACATTATACAGGGTATAAAAATACAACTTTAACAAGTGTGATTGCACTTTACTTTATTGTTTTGTTAGCTAGGTTCAAAGCTAACAAGAAAGCAGCAAATTTGAATAATCATCCGGAAGATGGCAGCAGAGTGATCCAAGTACGTCATCATTGAAGTCAGCTAGCAATTGGTTTGCTTCACTTTTAAGGCATCTCATCACTTTCTGAAACAGAAATGAAATACTAACTTTCTACCATAAACTATCTTTGACGTTTAAGAAAATATCATTTTAAAAAGCAAGTTATTCATGTCTCTGATATTTTTTTGTGTGTTTCTTTACAGGATGAATATTTGGCTCAAGTAGAAGATAATACTGTAATGGATTCTGGTCTGGCTCCACGGACATCCACTATTCTCAAGTATTATGCCTCTCTTCAGAGGGGACACTGTGCTGCTCGAAAGTGACAACTAGGTAAACACAGCCGGATCATTCGGCATAGGCAGAGCCCAAGGCTCACACAAACAACACAGCGTGCAGTTTGAATACTGGTTTTATTCTCATAAGACAAAGTCCTAGGGTGGCAATCCACTAGGGTTATTGGCAAGATATGAGAATGAATGCAATGAATCTGAACAATGCCAGCCCTTTTATAGGTAACTGGGAGAAAATAATTAGCATAATATGATATAACAGTAAAGGCACAGGAAGTAATTAGACCAATGCGATTACAAATATAAATAAACAACCAATCATGCAATGTGCAATGTTTAAATAAAATAAGCGCCAAGTGGTCAGAGGCGGGGTCCTATCTCCTACGGTCCAATCAGAGAGTCCTACAGGGTCCCAAGGCTCTGGCTAGCTTGTGGTCTTGACTACTTCAGATACAAGGAAGGGTATCTTCGGTTCTTGACACAGAGCAGGTTCGTAACTGGTTTTGGAAGTCCTCTGCTATGGCAGCCATCTTTGGCTGGCCCTGAGTCACCATACCGGGTCGGCAGGGGTCAATACCGGCCCTGCAGGGGTCACTACTGGCCCTGCACACTGTGCTACCGGCACAGTAAGGTTTTACTACCGGCACAGCATCTTACCAATGGCTGTGGGTGAAGCTCTAGCTCATTTGGTGTGGAGGTAGTGTAGCAAACTCCCAGTTTACTATTATTATTCACCAAAATCTACCACAATACTTCCTCAGATAATCTCAATGATAGTGATATGAAAAGTTCACCACAGGATTTACAAAGAGTTGCAGGTACAAACAAGTGATAAGAAACAGAACTATCGGTTTTATATAGTAGTCAATGGTAGAGTTCCATTACAGTTCCACTGAAGAGTTCTTGTCAGACAAGACGCTTGCTTGCTGCCACAGCTATGCAGTTGGCTCGTCTGTCTCCAGAGGTCTGAATCCCATTTGTAGTTTCCCCTAGAGATCACACAGGGCTGATATGGTAGCAAAGGCGATACAAATAAATCGACCTCCAACTCGCCATGTTACAGGAATTATCAGCACCAGGCGGACAACTGAGTGTTTCAAAATTTCCTACATTTATTCACCTTTTTTTACAAACAACACCAATATATGTGAAATGAAGCAAAAAAAGATAAATGTTAGGATGTAAAAAGTTTGGAAAAGCTCAACCTTGTATAGGCCGAGTTACAGGAAATCATGGAGATTACCTAATCATAGCTAGGGCTGATCTGGTACATGAGATCATTACATTAATTATAAATGCAAATGATTAAGGGTAAGGCATAATATTGTGGGAGACTTTCATGCTAAAGACACTCAGAACCACTACTCCCATTAGATACCCCCCTACACCCCTTCCCCTATCTTCCAGCATCAGTTCTATGTGGACACGGGGTTCTCCCTTTAGAATATATATAACCTATACCGGGTGAAGAATACCGGCTATACCGGGTCTATACCTGGCCTGTGTTGACCCTGGGTCTCCTCTATATATCATATAGAACCTATATCGGTTACCCCAGGTCAGTACCCTGGGCCAGCCAACAAAGATGGCTGGAATAGATAACCTGAGACCCAAGGAGTTGGCTGTCGACCACTAGAGAATGATTTGAGAAGATGCAGAATGTAGGAACAGAAGTAAAGGAATTTTGAGTATCATAGAAGGGATGGAAACTTTCCACTACTCAAAAAAGAGCGGAAAGGCAGCCCAGAGCTGCTTCGCCATGTGCTAACGATTTGATTGGACTGCATTGTTTTCATGTATTGTGTTATAGATTATCATTTGTTGTTTACATGTTTTAATATATATAATTGGCTCACCCCCTAATCAGGGGGTGAGAGTTCCTGTTGTTTTCCTATAAAAGGAGCTGCTGTATTTTAAGCAAACCAAAGTCTAGTGGATTTTGTGCATAAATGATGTTATATTGCTAAATAGAATTGTATAATGGAGTATTTATTTGTGCAAACTGTGGTGTAGTGTGCCTCAGTCGTGGACCCCATGGAGTTGCTAACGTCTCCTTTGGAGTGAACCCAAAGTGTTGGAGAGTAGAGGAGGTTTACAGCAGGTAGACAGGGAGTGGATGCAGTTGTGTTGGTGGTAGATGATGCAAATTTACTACAATTTCAAAAACATATGGAGCCAAAAAGGTAGGAGCAGGGTATATATGTGGCTAGTTAATTTGGATAGTAATCAAGTGTGGATTGGCCTTCCAAGTTTTGGGTCCTTGGGAGCCTGGGAATTATAAGCGACTACTCCTATAGATGATGACGTTTTGAATTATGGTTGCTGAAGTTTTTGAGGCTATTTTTAGATTGATACCTCAGCCAGCCATTTTGCTCCCAGCTCAGGACAGCATTCAGTACCATGTGCTTGGTAGTAGTTACTACATATTATAATGATACAACTGGTGATAGAACGGGCTAAAAAATTCAGGTTCGGTCCAATCCCGAATCTTTCCAACCAAATCGAATGGGTCCGAGGCGGTCCGCTCTGAATCCTATTTACGTTTGACAGCTCTTTGTTTGAACAAGTTTATACGGAAGACCAAACAGGTCTCCAAGTTACTTGATGATCAATAAAATTTTAGCAAAGCTTAAGTACCAAGTAATAGCAGGCAGCACTTTTCTTTTTTTCTTTTTTTTCAAGTTTTGCTATCAACAAAACATCCTAATTAGGGTCTACAATAAATAAAAATCAATTATTTTACTGATTAATTATCAAAACAACTACAAGTATTTACCTATAATAATAAATAGCATTTCCTTTTATAAATTATCGTTGGAATGATCAAGGAGCAATATAATGAAAGTTCAGTGTTTTTGGTCGGTGAACTGGTCAAGTCAAGTGAATTGATTACGTATGTCATAGATAATAATTATTAGATTGAGCATGTTGTTGAGTGAGCAGTGAGAAATAATTCTAGACAAAGCTACTCTGTGACATTTTTATTACTTATTGCTACTACTAGCTCTCTTGACTCCTAATCAACCCATGATTGATGTGCGTACTTGATTTTGTTCACTAGTCTAATGGTTGGAAGTATACACAGCATCCCAAACCTTCCTCAAACGGCAGGCTATCGGGATGACTAAGGCAATGACCTCCGTCATTGAAAACGATAGAAACAACACATTACACATAACTAGTTCAGCATGTTTCTACAGTTATATGCCTTTACTATAGTCGTAATTGATCGATGAAAGGCCGAAAAATTATGGATTCGTTGGGATTCAAGAATGTTGGATTCGATTTGGATTGGAACTGGATTCGAGAGGAGAGAACCCGTGGTCCGAGATGAACGAGTGCCCGTTTCCATCACTACTGTAGTATGTGTTGTACTGCTACTATTCACCATTCATTCCCAAGAAAACATATTATGTCAAGATCTCTAATTGTACTCTAGTTATTATTGTAATGGTTAGTAGGTATGGTTATTTAAACATCTGCCTATTGGCAGTAAATCAATTATTACCCGCTTCACTTGGTAACAATACCACTGAAAAACCACCAATACAAAGATGAGAGAAGTGGAGGTTCAGGGTTGAGAAAGAACAGCAAGTACTAGTGCCGGCAGCAGACACTTTGGCAGTGGGCAGCAGGTATGTGATACCTTGCTACTCTACAACAATGACAACAGTGCAAGCACCTACTATCTACTATCTACTATTCTTTTGCTGCAAGTGGCGGTGGATGACACTTAGCGGCTGTATCAGGCCTGAGAGAAAAAATACCAGGTTACAGCGCTCTACCGTGTACCACAGGTAAAGTATACAGGTGACAACTAATATTAGTCTACAATTTACCAACTCATACACCAAACTATCGCTGGTACCCAGTCTATCAGAATAATATCACGGTCTAGATGGTTTACTCGGCCATGTCCTTTCTTATTTGGTTCTTGTGGCACAACCAAAACTCTGCAATTGGCCACACTAATAAACTGAGACCACTAGCTCGGGTAGATAAAGTACGGGCTACAATGATAATAGACTGAGGACCTCTTCACTAACCTGATTCTGCAGTTTTCACTTGTATTAAACTTGAGAGCATCCCCCTTCCGTGTACAGATCTTGCAGCTATTCTTATATTATACGCAGTGTTAGGCATTAGATTATGTAGTGTGTACTCTTCGTCTGATGGTACAGCGCTGAATACAGATGGCTACAATTGCAATCAAAGAATTACTTCCATGTACAACATGCCAATAGCTACCAACAAACATCTATTCCTACCACACTTCAAGCCTCAGAGAAGAACTGAGAAAAAAAGATCGATCGATCACTCTAAGCTCAGCCTACCAAATCATAGAAATAACATAGCAGATGCTTTCAAACAAATGAATGCAAAAATGACCTAATTTTGATCATACGAGTAGTAATATATGAGCAGATCTCCCTACCAAGTGTTTTTTTGTGGATTAGATCTTGGAGTTGAGGCAATGGGTTACGACGTTGGATGAATTCGCCGAGTTTATATTGTATTTTACTTGAGGGGCATTTGAGTGGCATTTGAGTGGCATTTAAGTGGCATTTGAGTTTTGATTATTTTTTTACTTAATTTGAACTCATATGGCAGCTAGATTTTACATGTATGGTATTTTGATTTTTTTGATAGTTTTAACATTGTATATAAATGAAAACGTGATAAGATTGTATGGTTATTGGAAGTTAAGATGTCGACAGAGGATGATGTTGAGATGAGACCGATGAATGAAGTTGATACTATTGATGGTACTGCACGTGATATGATAGATGTTTTACCGAGTATGAAGCGTAAAGCGTTGATAATTATGATAATTTTGGTGTTTGTCGTAGGGCTTTCCACTTTTGGAGGTGTTACTGAGTTTAGTATGTATGAAGAAGCTATGGAAAAAATACAAAAAGCGAGAAACTCTCCTGTTGGAATCATAAATGAAACTACTGTTGATTGATGAACATCTTTTTATGATGAATGGGAAACCTGAAGATTATGACCCGAGGATGCGATCTCCTTTTACAGCAATGATTGCAGGACCAACTGGATCGGGAAAGACGCAAGCGATTTTTCGAATGATTGAAGCTAGTCAGACTATAGCACACCCTCCACCAACAGAGATTCACTACTGTTATGGAGCCTACCAAAAAGCCTTTGATGATGTATCAGGAGTGATTTTTCATGAAGGCATGATAGATATAACAGTGAGTTTTCCCAGAGATGGTAAAAATCGATGGTTGATAATTGATGATCTCATGGATGAAGTTTCTGGTAAAGCCGATGCTAATGCTTTGTATACAAAACATAGTCATCATTTGAACATAAGTGTGTTTTTTATTGTTCAGAATCTGTTTTTAAAAGGAAATCGTACAATTTCCTTGAATAGTCATTATTTTTTTCTTTTTAAAAACCCTAGAGATGCTTCTTCTATTTCCTATTTGGCTCGACAATGTTTTCCATCAAAAGTAAAATATGTACAAGAGGCTTTTGAAGATGCGACAAAGAAACCATACTCTTATTTACGAATAGATACGACTCAACAAACGAATGATCAACATAGACTATTGGGAAATTTTACATCAGTTCTCCCTATGATATTATATGTACCCAAGTAAAAAGGATATAAATACAATTACTATTCGCTTCACCTCAATCATATTTTGTTATTCAACGACGCAACACGAAAGCGTTATAATGTCTAAAGCTTTGGAGAAAAAATTAACAAGAAATGCAGCTGTGTTGTTATCACTCAACAATGCAACCTTTGCTATTCAAAAGTCTGTTATAGCCAAAGCCAAAAAGGAGTTTATTATGACTCTAATGGAATGCGCTAAAGCTATTATAAATGGAACGATACCATTGACATCATCTCAGTATAATGAGTTGCAGCGAAACGTGAAGGATATTAGCGCTTTAGTAAGAAGATCAACGTTAGATGATAAGAAAGCTGTATTGCAAAAAGGAGGATTTTTAGGCGCTCTACTAGGACCTATCATCAGCAATATAGTTCCTGGGTTACTTAAAAGTGTGCTAGGCGGAGGGAGAAGATAAAGATGAAACTCTCAACACGAATGATGCGAAATAGAATGGCGATTTTAGCTCTGGATGATCTGAGTAAGAAAGGAAAAATCGCTATAGTCGAAAAGGCCAACTCAGATTTGTTTCAATCATTGATAGAAAGTGTTAAAAATATTATATTAGGTAATGTTCCTCTTGATTCTGAGCAGTTTATTGAGTTGCAGCGTTACAAGAAGGAGCTACATAAACTTAGTGGTAGAGGGACAGTTGATGATAAGCGTAAAATTTTGATTCAGAGTGGTAGAGGGAATCTTTTGGATGCTATTATAAAACCTATTGTATCTGTTTTATCATCAATAAAAAGATGAATCGTCAGCCTTTAACATTCTCCAGACGTAATTTTATACTCACTGAAGATGAATACTATAGATTAACGGAAAGAAAGGATAATAAAACAGTGGTGAAGGAAGAGAAAACCAGACCTCCATTGTATTATAATCCTATGGAAGCTATAACAGTGAGAAATATGAAGCGAAAGCGAAATGATCTACTGGAAACGGCTTATGATTCTGACTTATCCTCACACGAAAAGTTAGATGAAAATGTTGAAAACCTACGTAGGTATTTGACTGATGTCAAAAAGATTAAAAATAACCAAAACCAGACACAAAAGGATAGTTGGAATCTCATTAAGAAAAAAAAGATAGAGTCTACTTTTCCTTTGGCCAATAGCACAGTTATTGATAATAAACCTAATGCCTTTTCACCAAATGTTGCTAAAGACATTGAGTTAGAATCAGTGAAAGTGGTTGATGATGATGATGATATTGGGATGGAATTAATAAAAGGAAGGTTGTTTGATACTGAAGACTCAACCTTACTCGGAAATACATTTCTTACTGATGGAGAAGATGAGCACGATAGTGAAAGCGAAAATTTAAAAGAGTTTGAAAAAAAAGCAGCTGATTTAACAACAAAAAAGAGTGATCAAACGATTGCTGTCAGAATGTTGAATAATCTGAGTAAAATTGGTAGATTCGACTCGGAGAAGAACAGACTGAAAATTGGAGAACATTGGTTGAATCCTAGGACTTCCAAAACTTTGCTACGAGACGTTCTAACCGAAGGAGGTAAAATACAATCGGGAAATACCAATTACAGTAGATTTAAAAGCCTGCTAACTGATGAAGGAATCACAACTGTCAGAAAATCCCCGCATCAAACACGTAAGACTCAGAAGAAAAAGTTGGTCGTTCCCGGTACTAATTCATGGACATCGACACGCTAAAAGAGTTGTATTACAATCCTGCATTACATACATCTCTACGAGGAGCTAGAGCTTTACTGAAAGCTCGTAGAAAACGAGAGGGAGAAAAAAGAATCCGTGAATGGTTGAGTGGTGAGGATGCCTACACGTTACATAAAAAAGTTGTAACCAAGTTTAAGCGACGCCCTACAATTGTAGCTGGAATAGGGGAACAGCTACAGGTAGATTTGATGGATGTTCGATCTCGAAGAGACGAAAATAATAATACAGCATTTTTACTGACTGCTGTTGATTCTTTATCTAGAAAAGGTTGGGCTGTGCCGCTCATCAACAAATCAGGGCCGGTAGTAGCAAGAGGATTGAGAAGAATACTAGAAGGGGAAAACTATAAAGCTTTACAATCTGATAAAAGTAAAGAGTTTGACAACGTCAATGTCAAGACTCTGCTGGCGGAAAAAAAAATCAAGCGCTTTACAACCGAAAATGAAACGATAAAGGCATCAATGGTGCAGCGTTTTAACAGAACTTTAAAAGAGAAGATATATAGATATTTGACATATAAAGATGATGACAGATACATTGATGTTTTACCAGAAATGGTTAATGCATACAACAACACAATTCATGGTGCTATAGGTATGAGACCAAATGATGTGAATTTTCAAAATCAGGAACTTGTATGGAATCGTGTGTATGAAGGAGGTGAACATAGTTTAACTCAAGAAGCAAAACTAAAGATTGGGGATTATGTGAGAATAAGTAAGGCAAGAGGAGCGTTTGAAAGAGGATACACCCCGAATTGGACGATTGAGATTTTTATAATCACTGATGTACTTATTGATGAAAAACCTGTTGTATATAGGGTGAAAGATTTAGCTGAGGAGATGATTGATGGTACCTTTTACGAAAAAGAGTTGCAAAAAGTAAAAAAACCCACAATTTTCAGAATTGAAAAGATACTGGGAAGAAGAATGAGAAGAGGTAAAAGACAGATTCTGGTTAAGTGGTTAGGTTATGGAGAAAAGTTCAATGAGTGGGTAGATGAATAGTTTATAAGGAAAGAACGCTTGATATAATCATCATACATTGGGAAAATGTCGATGCTGATAACTTTACCCTCAAACTCTAGTGGTGAAGAGTTTCCTGATAATAACAATTCCGAATTTACAGTGAGACTGTATAAATATTTGGTTATCAATGGTGGTAAATGGGAGGTAGCTCTGCTAGATATGACTTATTCTAATAATTGGAAAAATGTTACCGAAGGGAAAATATATCTAGAAAAGACTAATGTCTCTGGTAAAAGCGAAAAGTCCTTCATCCTAATCGGTAATGGAAGATATGATAGTATAGAGGAGTTGGAGGAGATTATACGAAAGAGAATGAATGAAATGGATTTAGACAAGAAATTCGCCATCTCCTACAACAAGATCACCAACACCGCTTTACTAACTAACAGTGATCCTGATACTGCCATAAGCTTTTCCAAAGATATAGCATATATTTTTGGATTTGAATCAAAAACTACATACCCTCATGGTAGATACAATAATATCACACCCCCTGATATAAATTCCGGTTTAACATCCCTGTATGTTTATTCCAACATTGTTGATAATAGAATGGTAGGAGATACGAATGTACCTTTATTGAGAGTAGTTCCAGTTCAAGGAAAGAAGAATAGTGTTGTGTATCAAGAATTTAAAAATCCTCACTATGTTGACGCTTCATCACTAAATAGTGATATGATTCAAGTACTTATAACGAGTGACGACGGTCAACGAATACCATTTGATGGTGGAAAGGTTGTGTTGACGGTTCACTTTAGAGAGAAACAATTATAATGAGTTTGGTACGATACACCCCTGAGGATTCAAAAGATTTTTTTGATGAGTACTACAAGATGCAAGCTGGAAATGGAATTGGAGTGTATAGTGGACGACGAGTGATGCCTAATATGAGAGGAAATGGACTTGGTAGTATTTTTTCAAGTATACTTAAATCTGCAGCACCAATGCTGAAAAGCGGAGCAATTAGTTTGGGGAAAAGAGCACTGTCTGTAGGTGGAAATGTAGCGCATGATGTCATCGATGGACAAAGTTTTGCAGCGTCAGCAAAGAAGAGGGGGATGGCAGAGTTGAATGATCTGGGGGGAGATGTGCTCAATGCAGTCCGTCTAGATAGTATGAAAAGGAGAAAAACAAGAGGTGGAAAGAAGAGGAGAGGTGTTGGTAAACGTGGTATATTTTAATAGCAGTAGAATCCGGTATAAAGACAGCTGAGCTTGATATCTATATTCATTAAGCGGTAACGCTTCAAGCATTCATCACTCGCAAAAGATGGCTAGCCTAAATGGAACAACAGGTAATAAGCTGGAAGGTTCTTCCTACAACATAAATCCAACGTTGGATGTATTTGCTACGGAACCAACAAACATATCGGTAGAAAGATCGGAATATGTTGTCATCAGACCTGATAGGTTAGATCCTTATGGTAGTATTGAGTTAACCTTGTCAGGGAGCACTGAACATTACACAGATCTCTACAACTCGTTTCTGCAAGTTGAAGCCACGGTTGTTCAAGATGATGGAACCGATATTGAAGGTAATGATGATGATGCAGCTGTGTGGATGGGGGATTCAATGCATACATTATTCAGCGAGTTGAAAATGTCGATAGAAGGAACCACCGTTGAATACGCTAACAACTACGGTTTACGCTCCTACTTTTCACAACTACTCGAAAACAGTGCAGAAAGAAAGAAATATCAAGGTAAGATGGAAGGATGGTTGTATGATGATTCAACTAGCAAAGACGCTGCTGATCACAAAACCGCTGATAAGAAAAAGAGGAGAGCTCTAATCATAGGTGGAAAGACAATAGAATTAACTGGAAAACCTCATCTCGCATTATTTCAGCAGAAAAAACTAATAATACCAGGTCCTACTATGCAGCTGGAGTTTGAGCGTGCCTCTGGCAAACTAGCTTTGTTTGCTGCGAATGAGGCACCCGCAGGAGGGGCAAAGATTAGAATTGATAAATTTGAACTTCATCTTTGTAAAGTTAAGGTGAATCCTACAATACAAAACTCCCAACTCAGTTTGGCGTTGGAAGGTCACAACTACATTTATCCTGTTGATCGAAAACGGATAAAACTATATGGAATTCGTGCTGGTGTTGCGCAGATTGACATCACTTTGGAAGAAAACAAACAAAAACCTAAACAAATTTATTTAGGTTTAGTTGATCACAACGCAATGAACGGACGTTTCGCCTTGAATCCATATAAAATGCAGCATGCTGGTGTTGATAGTATTGTATTGAGAGTTGGTGATTGTCCAATTGGAAGGAGATTTGAACCAAATTATGCTAGAGGAATTTTTGGAAGAGAATATCATCAGTTTCTACACGCTACCGGAACTTTGCTTGAAGGTGATAGTCTTGGTATTACGAAAGAACAATACCTTGATGGTACTACACTTTATGGATTTGATTTGACTGGTGATTTTCTTAAAGAAGGTTTTCACTCTATGAAAAATGTCACAACAAGTGTGGAAATTCGTTTTAGCACTAACACGACTGATGGATTATCCCTGGTAGCATACTTTGTAAAAGACGGTGTGTTGGAGATGGATAGCATTCTTCAATTAACTATCGGGGAGACGCAGTGCTTTAAACAGAAAGTTAGAGATGAATACCATACAAATTCGTTCGATCTTATCTTCAGACGTTTTATGTCAAAGCGTAGGGATTCATGTTGGAGCTAGAGATCAGTTTTGGAAGCAAATTTGCAATTTTCCAACAGGATGTTTCGTATTCAACACCCATTATTCTCATCAACCCGGGGAGCATTGGTTGGCTGTGTACGCTAATGATTCAGAGGTAGATTTTTTTGACTCGTTTGGACGTTCTGTTTCCTTTTATCCAGATGTAAATGAAATACTAAGTATTCATGGAGGATATGAAACAATACAAAGTAATGAAACACAACTACAAAGTTTTTTGTCAACTGTATGTGGCGATTATTGTGTATACTTTTGTTTACTGAGAAGTAGAGGGTGGAGTATGGATGAAATTGTTAGAAGTTTACGAGATATAGGAGATAGTGAGATGAGAGATCACTCAATACGGAGATTCATCATACAGACATATCCTAACTTCGAGTTCATTCAAGATAATACAGTAGAAGGGATAGATGGAGTACATATACAAGGAACTAATTTACTAAGTAAATTGTTAAAATAGATTATTATACTTGATTTTTATTTGTTATAATAAATAAAATGAATAAAATACAACTTATCTCATTATTTGCGCTAAACACTACAGAACCTATAAAAACTATTATTTTGTAATGTTTCAAGCAAGAAATAAATAAGTTCTTCTCATTTTCTTCCTCAGGAGCGCTCTTTAGCTATATCTAAAAGACATAGTAACTAATGACTCTATCATACATAGTTATATGAATTAATTTCACAAAAAATACTTCGGAGCTTTTTTTAAAATAGATATGAAACTTACCATCATAGAAGACGAGTCACATCCTTTGTGTTATCGATTAAGACTTCGATGTACTGTTCTGGGCAATTCTCTTTTTCATTTTCATCAAAGTAGGAGAGACAGGTGTGTTGCAGCGAAGTATCAAACAGTTCTGAGGTTTGAATGAAAGCTTGAAGAGCCGAGAGTAGAATGATATCATAGGAAATCATGTTGTTCGTATTTTGTCTTAGTCCTTTGAATACGATTACACCACTTTTTTCAGCCACCACAGATGAAGCTATTTGAGCAGGGATGCTAAGATCTCCAATCAATAGCTCTCCATTCACCATGCATCTGTAATTAGCCACTATAATATCGGCAGTCTTGTTCCAACGAGTATCACATTTTCTTAGCATTCCAGGATTCTCATAAGCTATAACACTTCCTGGCGGAAAATCGTGTAGGTGAGCGACAGTGAAATAAGCCTGTATTTGTCTCAAACTCTTGCCGTACAATGAGTTGAATGGATCGTTGATCTTTCGATTACACCCTTGAGATTCAGCGGTACGAAAAATCGCATCTCCTGTCTTTCCTTCTCCCATATAAATTAAAACAATTGGACGTGTTTGCTTAGCTTTATTAACAAGCAGTCCTATTTCGGTTGAAACATCACTCTTCACCCGAGTTCTCTTTTTATCCTTTCGGTAGTTGTAAATGATGACACACTTTGATTCATCACGAAATTCAACAGACAACACCTCCATAACCGTTGGTACTGGTAGTTCGCAGATTTCCATGGACTCTTCAAGTTTTTCTAGACTATCTGGAGAGAGAGAGTTTATTAACCCGGCACTCTTGTAGGTGAGAGTGGTTAGTTCATTACTTCCAGCATCTTGAAAGGGTATTCTGACGTGACGAAAAAGCGTTTCGTCTCCAACAGCCGTCAAAGCTGGTTTTTTGCACTTCAAGCCAGTTTCAATATCATCTTTTGTCAAATCAATGAAAGATCGTTTCCTCATCGATGTTCTTTTTGAAGACAGCTTGTTAGTAGGAGATGTGAATGAAGTAAAATCTAGTTGGGATTCTGGTTCATCAACCACCAATTGACTTTCTGCCATATCAAAGATAGGAGAAGGTGATGGGGAAAGGGTTTGCCGGGATCGTGCTTCTTCATTCATCGGTTGACTTCCTTCGTCTTGAGTATTCATTCTAAAAAAACAAAACATTTTGTTTAATTTTTCGTAATTAATTTTAAAAGATCATAAAGATCATAAACCTTCAGCTAGTAGTGTTAGCTAACAAAAAATAAATATTTTTACTCTTACCTTTATAAAGAAGATGAGCTCCTAGTTGTTGCAATGGAAGGTTTAGTAGATGTTGCTTCTCCGCTAGCCGTTGTAGAACTGGATGCTTTCTGTGTGAAAACAGTGGCTCTTAAATAGGTAAAGTTGCACTGATTAAATCTTATGAATCAACATTTTTTCACGCGAATACAACCCAATGCTTTCGCGGGAATAAATAATTTATTTTCACGCGAATGGAAACCGTTGCTTTCGCGGGAATAAACATTTTATTTTCACGCGAATACAAACCAATGTTTTCGCGGGAATAAATAATTTATTTTCACGCGAATGGAAACCGTTGCTTTCGCGGGAATAAACATTTTATTTTCACGCGAATACAAACCAATGTTTTCGCGGGAATAAATAATTTATTTTCACGCGAATGGAAACCGTTGCTTTCGCGGGAATAAACATTTTATTTTCACGCGAATACAAACCAATGTTTTCGCGGGAATAAATAATTTATTTTCACGCGAATGCAAACCGTTGCTTTCGCGGGAATAAACATTTTATTTTCACGCGAATACAAACAAATGTTTTCGCGGGAATAAATAATTTATTTTCATGCGAATGGAAACCGTTGCTTTCGCGGGAATAAACATTTTATTTTCACGCGAATACAAACCAATGTTTTCGCGGGAATAAATAATTTATTTTCACGCGAATGCAAACCGTTGCTTTCGCGGGAATAAAAATTTTATTTTCACGCGAATACAAACCAATGCTTTTGCGGGAATATATAATTTATTTTCACGCGAATGGAAACCGTTGCTTTCGCGGGAATAAAAATTTTTATTTTCACGCGAATAAAACAGGAATATTTCACGCTAATAACACTATTCTGATAGAGTTTTCGCGTGAGTGTTTTTAATGGTTATAAGCTAAATGAGTAGGAGTGGCTTATACTATATAAGAACAGCTCTCTCTGCATAGAAATCATTCTCTCCAGCAATAAAACATCAACTACTACAGCTGATTTCATCAACTACTACAACTGATTTCATCAACTACTACAACTGATTTCATCAACTACTACAGCTGATTTCTTGGTGATAAGGTAAGAATTAATAGAAAAATTATTTAATAGAAGTTAAAATGTAATTATTTTACAACACTGTTTAATCATCCTATACTAATACTTAACATTTTATTTTAGTTCATTATGAGTTCAAAAAGATACACAATCAAAGACTACCTTCCAAAGATATATCATAGCTATATTAAAGAAAATGTTGAAGTACAGGAAAAGATTGGATATCGCTTGACATTACAAGCTATATTATTATGTATGACACAG
This sequence comes from Cryptosula pallasiana, assembly GCA_945261195.1. Lineage (NCBI taxonomy): Eukaryota > Metazoa > Bryozoa > Gymnolaemata > Cheilostomatida > Cryptosulidae > Cryptosula > Cryptosula pallasiana. Next base: position 21,424 of record CALYOO010000151.1, read on the forward strand.
CATTTGCTAACTGTAGCTTCTTTACATGGAGAACTTTCACCGGTACAATACCGGCCATACACTACACATAAATACGTTGACAATCCAGTAGAAGTATTTAAGCATATGACTAAAAACAATTTTCAAACAGTTGTAAAAATGTCAAAAACTGTCAGTATTAATGATTACTTAAAGAAAATTCAAAGAAAAGTGTGGAATAAAGAGCTCACTCAAAAATTGATTTCAATACAATGGACTACTGAATTATTATATCATTTTCAATCAGATATATGTAGATACATACAAACGGATGAAAATCTCTCATCATCCATTTTTTCATTTGAAATGATATTGGAACTATTTCAAGCTCACAATATTTAATATGTTCTCTTTATGTATCCCTACTTATTATACAATAAATGTATATATTCACATATTGTTTCATTTTTAATCAATGTATTTATTCAATGTAGATGTATCTCCTCTCTCCTCTCTCTCCTCTTTTCCTCTCTCCTCTCTCTCAAGATACCACCATATGGGTTCGAATTATGTCTAGAATTATCAAAAACTTAAATGCCATACATTCAAAATCTATATGCCATATAAGTTCAAAATAAGTAAAAAAATAATCAAAACTCAAATGCCACTTAAATGCCACTCAAATGCCACTCAAATGCCCCTCAAGTAAAATACAATATAAACTCGGCGAATTCATCCAACGTCGTAACCCATTGCCTCAACTCCAAGATCTAATCCACAAAAAAACACTTGGTAGGGAGATCTGCTCATATATTACTACTCATACGCGACCAAGCAATAATTGTGGTCTGAAAAGCTTCATCTAATCCTTTCACTTCACTTGGGCTGTAAAAGAGTTTTCAGAAGTATTCAAAACAGTGTTTCAAATTTGTTAATGTTCATTTCATGTTTCAGGTAATGAAACTGCAATTGGGTATTGTGCCAACCGCCATTATAATTATTATTTTTATATAAAAGGCTAAACGTAATACTAATAGCCAATAAACAATATATTCAGAAACAGTTTGTCGAAGAGAAATAGTCTTCGTGATAAAATTAAGGATAATTTTATAAATAAGTTTAGTACTTGACAAATTATTACAAATATTAGTGGTAATTGTTTTCATTACTTATTGTTAGTCATTCATTTTCATCTCACAGGAGATATGAGACCAAACAATTATTACTAAATGATAAGTATTAATATTAATACTAGATAAATAAAAAAAATTATATGTTCATTGTAGCAGTATTGTGTGATAATAGAATACAAAAAATATATTGCCATGTTTTATTTTTGTTTATGAGTCACAAAATTATTATAGCTTTTTGTGATTGTTATTTCGCCAAAAATCCTCTTGAAAATTCTACGAAAAACTTTTTTGAAAGAAAACCATGTAATTAATCACTTTGACCAGAGCCAGAAACCCTCATCTAAACAAACCCACCACTGCATCTCACCAGAGCACTTGCCATGCCATCTGTGACTAGTGTAAGTAAATGTTACCACAGGCGGGACCCAGCCATCAGGAAATAACTGACTACCAGGCAGGCATTGAAAAGCATCCAAGAAGGTTTAATGAAAAATTTCAACCATTCTACATTTTGCTACATTCACACTGCCTTCAAATATCCTCTCAGCAGTACAATGAATGAATGCTTTTTATTCAGGTTTTTGAATCTTGATAAAGCAGTTGACATATAGCTTTTTGGCTCTGTTGCCAAAGTAGGGTAAATCCAAATAAAGCTAGTTGTCACTTTGGCAGTGTCAATGTAGCCCAAATACAACCACTTTTGACATAACCTCGAGCTAATCTGAAAGCTACAAACATTGATTTAGCATTACATAGACATCAAGACATGCATTACATCAGTGTGAAAAGCTCAACCAATATCAGCCAAACATACTTGTCCTGTCGTGGCGTCTGTGATGCAGATTTCATAGCCCAGGATCCATTCAGGTTCTGCTAGTTTCTGCCAGGCTAGAGTTATAGAATGCGCAGTTTTGTTTGTGGCGTGCAGATTGGTTGGAGCTGATGGGAGCAATCCTTCATCTGAAAGGAAAAAGCTCTCTTTACGAATATGTGCTATTGTAAAGGTTTTCGTTGTGATCTCGAAGTCTTTACCGACACCGTAGAGAGTAGCCCGTATTGTAAGTAGAGACAACACGGCGATGCAGAGTTCAAATCAATTGGTAGCGCAGCTCTCTGTGCAAGGCAATAAATCTCAACTATCAAATGTTCGCTTGTACGTTAATAATGTCCTTTTATCGTAGAAAGCAATACTGTAGACTAACAACAGGCGCTACCGATACGGTAGTAATGGCTCTCTGTTGAAGGAGATCTGTACTAGCAGACAGATCCGGTGAAACAAGGTATGCAAACTTAGTGTTACAGGCAAACCAGCCACACTAATAAGACGAGTTGCAGTTTAATAATAATATATTATCAACCAGATACAAAACCTTACGAACTAGAATAGTTTTCGAAGCGTACAGTAAAACTTGACATCAATTGGATCCCACTAATATAGTCCAAGTAAATCGCTGAATACACCTCCAGAGCAACTAACGTTATCTCCAGCAAGTTAAGCAAAGTCTAAACAAATTCTGACCAGTGGGTGATCTGCCTCACTATTTATAGGAAAAACACAATGGTTGAAAGTAGACAACAATGATTGGTTAACATATAAGCATTTGCACTAGAAATAATATCACAACAGCAGCAGACTACAAATTATATATGAAATAATAGTATAAGCTGACGCCTTTGGAAAGTCGCTAAATACTTCAAGTGTTAATAATAGTAATAATAGGTCAACCAAGATGGCGTCTTTCAACTATCCAAGATGGTATCTTTCGACTGTTCTAGCGTCGGATCTTTCTTCGCTACTGGTCCTGTGTTTGTCTGGCTGGCTCATCAAGGTAAGAATCATGGCTACTCTGACATCGCTCGCTCTAGGCTGTGCTTCAATGTAAATACACTGTAGCTACTGCGTCGGTGGTTAGCTGGCATCAATCCTGGTCATGGCCACTCTGCGCATTTCCATCACACTTTCACATTAAAGCCTTAAACTATATCAAGCGTGTAAACACACCAAGGGCCACGACTCTAATAAACACAAGTAAAATGAGGTGCGTTCTTGCAATCCAAAGGCCAACGAGATTACAGTTCATCATTTTTCTGATATGGCGGATTAGTAACAAAAATAATACTATGTTAAGGTTTAATTTTTTAAATATAATTTGATATCACATGGCTACATAGTATACGCATTGGTATACCAAAATTATTAATAAGACAATTTATATAAAATAAACGAAAAGAGAGGCAACATTTGTTGTACAACGAGCAGCCTACCTTCCTTATTGTCTGCGACAAGCACAAACACAATATAATAGCTCCAGCAACAACCTCACAAATGTTTAACGCGTTGAATCAGAGTGAGGAAAGGGGAGGCAACTCCCAGAATACTGATCCAAAGACAAAAGGATAATGAGATATAGACTTTGTTATGGGTTAATAATCACAATGCCTGAGATTGCCATACAACGTATGACAGAGCTTCACTGCGCAGTGCACAATATCCAATAGTAGGGAGATGGATGATTCTGGCTGTGAGAGTGCACACAATGCTGGCGCCGGCAGGTGCTGGCAGGCGGTGGTGAGTGATTGGAATTAAACCACTAAATACCTTAGCACACTTCCATCCCGCCACATCAAACAGTGTACAGCTTACTATATAACGTTATCGATTATATAAATTTTGTAGTCAGGCCAATGTTTGCTGTAGCGTAGATAAATTAAACAAGTCCATTGCTATAGCAATTCACCTCATCAGGCTCATAGTTTGAAATATTTTAGTGGTTTAAGGCAAAAGTGTACAATTACGAATGACCAAAGCAGACATGAAGAAGGCAGGGATAATAGAAAGCATGCATATATAGTAATGAAATAGAGACATTTCATCCAATGAGAAGCTTTTTATCAAATTACTACTTACTGTCTTGAAGAAGCTTGCTCAGATCTCGACGAAACTTGCTCAACTTGGCTAAAGTAAAACAAAATTTAATTACAATGCACTTTGAAATAGAAGAGTGAATGAGGCACAGACACACAGACAGACGCTATACACAATCAGACTAGCCAATGTAAACACAGGTGTAGTACAAAGTATAAACTACTACTTGCGGTCAGACTAGCTGAGAACAAAGGAATGCAGACTATCTGAAGATACGATGGAACAAGACCAAACAATCTAATAAACTGTAAACCGCTGGAACAACCACCAGAACTTGAAGCAGGCACATTAAGTTACCACTCTAAGATCTACTTTTAAACCATGACTCTGTGATGATTTAGAAAAAAGAGTTTCTACAAAAACAACTGTGTTTACAAATGACAGCATTAAACTTTTTTCGTCAAGCAAATCGCAATGATTTTGAAATGTTAATGAAGCATTTGTGATGTAATTTCAATATATGAAAAAAAAGTGTCGAACTCGCAATGCAGTCAATTGGTTTTCTAAATAATAAAAATTATGGAAAACAGGCAGACCATGAAAATAATAGTAATTATTATTGTTATTATCTAATACTCATATTGCATACTATATAAATACAATAAATCAAGGATTTAGCTATACACAGTTTCAATGGTGGAATAATTGGGAAATTAAACTATCAACGGAAAGATCTTGTCCATTTATTACAATGTTCATACTCAATTAATGAGCATGCGAATATTAGTTTGTGAATAATTATTAAAATATTGTTACAATCAGTATCAGAGCGTTTATTACTACTGCTTTGTTGATATCACTAGGGATTTGTAATATCAACAGATAAGCTAAAGCAATATATAGCAGAATATATCAAAGACCATGAGTACTGTTTGTACTGCGAGATAGCAGATATCACGCTGGGTGGCCGGATTATCTACAACTTCGTGTAGGAAATACACCAGGCATTCACTCTCTTTCTAGCACATGGATGATAACAACCTTTTAATCTATGGTTTTCGCTGTTGATTTACCAGCTGCTGCCGCAGCAGCACTGCCTGAGGCTGCAGGTAAAACTAATTAGCTCAAAACATCACACTCAAGCTAGCAGGAAAAGAGCCCTATCCGTGCCGATAAAATCTACACAAGAAAGGGAGATTGCTGTCAAAAGAAGAGTAACACAAGACCGCCTCTGTCATACCATTGCACCTACCTACAGCTATAAAACAGTAAAACAGACCTGCTAAAAAAATGCATACTAGCGTTTGTGGCGGCAATAAAAAGTATCATTAACAGTAGGTGGTAGTTTCTCACGGTCAACCAGCGCTGATTCACCATTTCCTTGTGAGTAAGCAATGCAGCTATGATATAGCAAACATTGGTCAGAATGATACCAAAGTCCTACCTCTTGGGACCATGGTGAACTGTACAGTGTAGGAGAGGGGCCCGGTACCGATACGATTACTAGCCTGTACAGCGACTGAGTAGGTCTGCTCTCTGATCAAGTTATACAACAAAAGATTTGTTGAACTCCCAGTTGCATTACGCATCACCCATGTACTTTTTGGTCTCTGGTCGTCTGCAACCAGGCAATACAGCACGTTGTAGTTCTGCAAGCAAAAAGCATCAACCATAAGCATACCCTGTGTTCACAACGAGTCGTCACAATGGTATAATTGAAAGCATTGTTTTTTATATCAAATAGGTCTCTAAAACTATTTGTTTGTAAACGTGATGTTAGAGGCTTCCTTCCCTTTATACTCAGAATAAACAAACATTCTATGTTATATGTGAATACGAACTAAGTGCATTGCAGACAGTGTTTGGCCAAGGAAATTAGGTTATTGCACATGCTTTAGCAGGAACAAAGGCAGTCCGTAATAAGAAAGTTCAATAACACAAAATTTATTACAGAATAACCTACAATTGGCTCCGACAGCAGAGACAGTGAGCAGCGGCAGCAAAGAAGCATTACTACTTACAATGCAATCAATGGCATTAATCAACACACAAGTCAGGCAAACTAAGACTATAATGCTGACACAAGGCCTTATGAGCCTTCTGCTGCCTCAGTCAGCTGTTTACCATGACACTATTGAGGTGAATAGACTTATACAAAGAAAGCTCTACCCTAAAAGTTGACCATAAAATAATAATATGGAACCACAAAAATAATAAAGTTTATTGCAGCTAAAACTAAAAAAAATATTTTTTGAACTAGCTATAACAAGGGTTATCGATCGATCGCTGCCTAACAAAGCCACACATGATTTAGAACTCTAACGCTTTGTTACTGACAGCAACAATACCAGTAGGCAAATTAATTGCAGACTTGATGTATGTTATTGATGGTGAAATAAGTCAATCAAACGTCATTTTCTCTCTCAGCTGGAGTGCATCAAATCTTATCACTGAAAAGTTAACCAAAAAAATACTCTCAAGAGGAAACAACCATTTACAAGTGAATGGAAAAGAAAAAACTCAAAATGAATGCAATATTTGTAATACGACTTCCAGCAAGAGTCATAGTGAATGGAAGGCTGTTGTCTTGGTATTTGCTATTGTGAACATTGGCTAAAATTTTTATAAACACATTTCTACTGAAGAGGAGAGAGTTCTACTGAAGAGGAGAGAGTTCTACTGAAGAGGAGAGAGTTCTACTGAAAAGGAGAGGGTTCTACTGAAGAGGAGAGAGTTCTACTGAAGAGAAGAGAGTTCTACTGAAGAGAAGAGAGTTCTACTGAAGAGGAGAGAGTTCTACTGAAAAGGAGAGAGTTCTACTGAAAAGGAGAGAGTTCTACTGAAGAGGAAAGAGTTCTACTGAAGAGGAGAGAGTTCTACTGAGGAGGAGAGAGTTCTACTGAAGAGGAGAGAGTTCTACTGAAGGGGAGAGAGTTACAATTTAGGAGAGAAGGTTCTACTGAGTGAGGGACTGTTCATCTGAGAAAATGAGAGGGTGCTACACCAAGTCCTTAGCCTGCATACCATCATTAGCACCAAATGCATCTGACCTTTTTAAACATGGCCAATTAGGCACAGAGCCAAACAAATGAGTATTTCAAAGGCGCCATAGGTAGACTAGTTGCTGTTGTTAGATGACTGCCAAGAAAAGAGTGATAGTCAAATGGGTTGATCAAAACAGACATCTATTTATGTTAATCCCTAACATAACTTTGCCGGTGCCTTGACAGGCAGGGTCATCATGGCATGTATTAGATCTTTATATGCACCTGTCTAACACAATCACCTCTTTGTTATGTCAGTTTTAAAGACCCTCCGGTGCTTTTATAAGTATAGTGAGGCTGTTTCACTGATTGAATCAACAGAGAAGCATGCTTCCAATATACGATGACGATGCTGACATTTCACCCCTTGGGAGCTGACTGATTTGTCACATTGGACTGATTGCCAAAGTGCCAATGAATTACTTTGAATTTGAGAGTTGAAACTGTTGAAAACTCAGTGGGAGTAAGGACAGTAAAGCCCATTTTCGCCCAACCTACTTTTAAGGATTCACATTTGGAGTTGTGCTCACTTAGTTTGTATGAAAAATAGCCTATATCCAAAAACGTTTAGTTTTTTTGTCGTTTGTGTGTGTGTCTTGCCATTAGGTTGTTACAGCAGTCATTTTTGGTAATTGACTGGGAACTAATTGTTTTTTTTTTCACTGGAGACACAATTATTGTTTTTTTATGTTTTTTTCTTTTTGTTCAATCCAATTCTTATCACAGTCCCATTACGTTGTGTTCCAAGTTACTATCAATCATCCCTTTCGAAATAAGTATTTTATTTACATCATTTTTCTTTATGGGTTTGTAAACAAAAGTGTGATTTGTCTGTTATTAAGTGAGTAGCGATATTTTTTACTTAGCTGTTGCCAGGTTCTTTTTTTCTATTTATTTCTTTGAAATGTTTGGTTATTCATGACCAAAGTGTTGTGAAATCAACTATACATTATTATTATTTTTTTATATAATCCTATAATCCATTGCTAATGATTTTTTGTTGGTTCAACGAACAATAGATGTGCTTGTTTCAGTTGCCAACTCTGTTTTGCGGCTCTTGTCAACAAAGCATTCCAATGAACATCTTTATTTGTATCAATTTTGGTGAGGGGGCCATACCTTGGCTAACAACAGCATTAGCTTTCATATGATCCAAGAGTAAACAACTCTAGATGTTGTCTATCTGTTCCGCATAGGGATAGAGTTATCTGCTCTCTTTCTGTTTAAGTACAATGGATAGACAACTCCATAACTACTTCTAAAATGGATTTTGTCTGCACAGAACTGGTAATATGTTGTGTTGCAATTATATAGGGGGAAATCATGGCTTACAAGCACTGTAAGAACATTATAAGTGCACAGCAAAGAAATGACAGAATTGTTTGAACCTTGAATATTGCTTCTCAGAAACATTACAAACACTTGGTTAGCTAAATAAAACCACAATATGTGCAAAAGTGATTGTTAAGAAGCACCACTCCATGTCATCTCCCAAGAGGCAGGTGCAACATGACGTCGTTGTTCGTAATTTATGATGGCGTTCCCCAGTGGCAGCAGGCGGCTTTTCCATTAGTTGACGGCGTTTTCTTGGGAGAGAGCTTCTTCAACCACTTGTAACAGAGTTGCCACTAGGCCTATACCACACAACGCATACTAATAAACCGGCAACAGTTTCAGTCTTCTTTCACCAAAGCCATGGTATGCTGGGTCAGCTGAATTACCTGTAGGGTGATCTATCTGTAGGTTAAATGGGTGGCTGATATGATGAGCCTTTTACATCTTTGTTGTTGTCTAAATCAGCCTCTGTCTACCATCTTTGTCTCAGCTGCCTTTCTCTGTCTACCATCCTTCCGTGCTCTTCTTCCATCTCTCTTTCTTAACTATCTTTGTCAACCGTGAAGTGCTGCTCATCCACTGCGGTTCATCAGCACATTACTTTCAGTAGTCGGCTGCGTCCTCTATGCTATTGCAGCGGTGACCGTCATAACATCGTCTTGTGGTGGCTTTTTCAACTGTCGAAGATTACTGTTGTAAGCGATGCCACTATTGAATGCATTCTCATTCGCTTTACATTTAGTTTGTCGCTATACATACTGCAACAAAAAGCAAGCAAAGTCTGAATAAAATTACATCTATTATGCAAAACAAGAAAGACAATTCCTCATCCGGTATTTTGAAGTACAAATAAACAAACATGGCAAGAGAAGTATAAAAATATTTAACTACATATGGCTACAGCTATTGACTGTAACTGCAACTGAACAAGCTGGCTATCAAGTTTTACACAGTGTTTCTGTGGTGAAAAAAAGTGGCTGTTTACAATTTTCCGTGACAGCAACAGCAAAAACACACTCACTGTCCAAGTAAAACCCTCACCTTTTATCCTTGGCAGTGGTTGATCTGCTATCAATCCAGATGAAGAAAATGTAACTTGAAAGTTCAGGAGTCAGCAGTTCTTTATGCTCTTCTGCTAAAAGTACAATAGAGCAAAGTAGTACGTGACAAATACAACAGTTCGTCCCATCGCATAGAGACACGGACGGTGGTATGCTCATTGCAAGTCAAGAGACAGGTGGCTACATGACGGTGTGTATACGAACTTTCTACTGAGCTGTCAAAAAACTCACTTTAAAGGGCTTAGGACGGGCTTTTCAAGACGCACTTTGTGTGTACAGTTGTTTTCTTATCAAGCATTGTAAAACTATTGAGAAAACTCACTCGCGTCAACAAAACACCCATAGGTATCATGTAGAGGTCTATGGAGGTCTATGACAATGCGTTCGGCAGAAGGGACTATCTGCATTATGATATTATATAGTATATTACAGCAAGTAGTTTGTACCATTTTTGTTACTTTTTCAGCTCCAAACTACTTCTCAAAAATCTTAATTATTATTATTTAGTGCTTTTGAAGTTTTTTCTTGGAAAGATAGCCGGTATTTCAGATTTAATTATTATCGTTGTTGTAAAAAATCAGGAAATACAATTTAGGCAATGTTTTTTTTTCATTTAGTATTATCATGAAAGTATACTAATGTTATTGTTTGATTAATTTTTCACATGAAAATTATTATTTGGATAAAAAAAATGTCATTATTCTTTTTGATTTTGATGACAAACACTATCACCTGAATGCCAGTGTATACATAATAGCGAGCTTACCAAAGATAAAACAAATTGCTGACTTGAGAAAAAAGCTCCAAAAAATTAAAATTTGTTGCAATATCATTTTTTTGCAATCAAAAGTGTCTCTGCACAAAACTAATATCTAGGACGCCCTTTTTCTATGCAAACAAGCCAAAATTTTTAAAACTCCCTTTATAGCTCTATATAACTTGGTGCGTCTTCGAGGAAAAGAGGCGTCTTGGCAAGTGCTGACTGCGTCTATAGGAATTGTCTTACTGGTGAGAGGGCAACTCCAGATAATTTTTCTGAACACATTTGAATTTCAGAAAGTTTAAATTAAATCAAATCCTCTTCAAATTAGGCGTCATAGGCCCTTTAAAAATACATCAAACAAATAGAGTAACTGTGTACCCACCGTTAAATGAACTGCCATCAATAACTATGGTTGAAATAAATTCAAAGCTCTATCATCTGCACATTAGTGTTGAAGCATCTCTCCCATCTCTCTCTCTGCCATGTCCATCGGGACACTATCTTCTCTGCCCTCTCCATCCGACATCTCTATCATCTGTTACCTTTAGGTATTGGATTACTTTTTCGTCTTTTAGCTTGATATGTAGTTGGCTGGATCATCTGGTTGCACTCTTCCAGCGATTGGTCCCCTCGGTCTGTATCTAGTATAGAATAAAAGTTGGATAACTAAACAATTGAATGCCTAAAAATCTAAAACCAACATAAATTGAATTGTTACAATTTATGAGCCTGTACACCTAATTTGGAGGAAATTTGTGCTCAGCAAAAGTTATCTGGAGTTGCCCCCTAACCAGTAAGGTGAGTGCTATAGATGCAGTCAGCACTCATCAAGACCCAATCTTTGTTTTATAGAAACGCGACAAATTATATAATTTTTATAAAAACAATTACAAAATTTTAGCTGGTTTGTATAGAAGAACGGGCCTCCTAAATATCAGCATTGTGCGAAGACTTTCGTGATTGCAACAATATTAAGTTTTTTGAAGCTGTTTTTCTCAAGTCAGCAGTTTTTTCATCTTAGGAAACCTCGCTATTATGTAAGGCTGCTTGATTGTACGGCTGTTTTCGGTGTGATCGATTATTCACAGCCTCTGCCCTGTTCGATTTGGAGTTGTGACCTGCGATTATAAATCGGACTATTGGTTCGATGTACTCAATATGCTGTACTGGCTACTGGAAGCCATTTACAGGGCGGTTTAACGGCCCCAATGTTCCAAAACCGGAAACAGCTTGTCGCTACGTTGTTTTCTGGTTTTGTCATTGCCACTTCACAAATAATAGTTAAAATAATAATAATACTATAAGCAGACTGTCAACTACCATAATTGGCCACTGTTTTTTGTTTCACATTTTTGTGACTTATTTTGTGCAGGGATAAGACAAGAAAAAAATTAACGAAAAATTTCGTGACTATAAATCAGTGATGTTGTTTATTTATGATAATAAATATTTACCATCTATAGAAATAATATCATAATTAATAAGTTAATAATAATTAATAATAAACAATAATAATACTTACTACAAGAGAAAAACATATCTTTGCTAGCTATTACCATCAAATTCAAAGATGGTTAGAAAAAGTGTAATTAATGACAAAACTTGTTTTATTACAAACTAGAGATTGAAACAGAACACATAAAAGGTAAAATGCTCAGAGTCAGTCAGTCAATCAGCAATGAACCCAGCAACTATCGGAATAACAGAGCCGAAGTATTTTGTTTTACATAATCATTAGAGGAAGAGTCCCACCGCCCGAACTGTGTTACTACATTGCGATACAGAGTATCACGCTGTAGCCTATTGACCAATGAAAATAAATTTTGGATTGTTTTTGAAAAACACTGTCAGTTAGTTGAAGTTGTCTTCACATTCAGCTTTAGAATTGAGGGTGGGCAACTCCAAAAAACTACTGATTAACTGATATAACTGACATGAAGGCTCGCCAAAGAAATGCCGTAAATGTGTCGTGTCACTGCAACCGGTTTTAATCGATTTTTTGGGTTTTCCTTGTTGGAAAACCAAATTTGCATGGGGAGAATAACCTTACAGCTCTACTATTATGTAAACACTGGCCTTCGTGTGACAGTGTTTGTGATCAAAATAAAAGAAATTAATGAAATATTTTTATCAAAATGATAATTTTAATGTGAAAAATTAGCAATAGTAGAATTTTGTAATAATATTAGATGAAAAATACAATGCCGTATTTATTTTTTGGGCATTGTTTTTTTCACAACAACAGTAACAATTAAATCTGAAATACTGGCTATCTTTCTAAGAAAACAATTAAAATGCACTAAATGGTAATAAATGAAGTTTGTAGAAGTTAGTTTTAAACTAAAAACTAGACAAGAATGGTTAAAATTATTTGTTGGAGACTACTATATAATAGCATAAGGGAACTGCCGCTCGGAGATTGCCCTTTCTACAACGTTGTCATAAACTTCCATAAACTTCTACAAACTCATGGCACTTGTTTTGCTGCAAGTGAGTTTTCCCAATAGTTTCACAATGTGTGATAAGAAAATAACTACATGCAAAGTGCAAATTGCAAGCCTGCTCGAAGCCTTTTAAATGTGGCATGTCAGCAACCGATAGGCAATCCACTAGTTGGCATTGCCATTTCTTTAAATGATATTGAAGCTTTTATTTCAAATGTATCTTTTCCATCAATGATAAAAACATGCAGGTATATATCAAGCAATAAAGACATGGTATTAAAGCAGTCTTATGATATAAAGCCATCGGCAACTCATCGGATCAGCTTGAAGGGCCTAGGACGCCTAATTTGAATAGGATTTTAGTTAATTTAAACTTTTTGAGGTTGAAATGTGTTCACAAAAATTATCTGGAGTTGCCCTCTCACTAGTAAGACGATTCCTATAGACACAGTCAGCACTCACCGAGACGCAATTTTTTCCCAAAGGCGCAGCAAGTTATACAGAGCTACAAAGCGAGTTTTCAAAATTTTGGCTTGTTTGTATAGAAGTAGGGACTCCTAAATGTTGGCATTGTTGCAACGACTCTTCTGATTACAGAAACATGATATCGCAACAAAGCTTAATATTTTTGGAGCTATTTTTCTGAAGTCAGCAATTTATCTCAGGTAAACTCGCTATTATGTATACACTGGCACTCACGTGATAATGTTTGTGCTCAAAATCAAAAGAATCATTGAAATTTTTTTATCAAAATAACAATTTTCAAGTGAAAAATTAATCAAACAATAACATTAGTATAATTTTATAATAATACTATGTGAAAAAAAACATTGCAGAAATTGCATTTCCGGCGTTGTTTTGTTTACAACAACAATGATAACTAAATCTGAAATACCGGCTAGTCAAAAGAAAATTAAAAAGTGCTAAGTAATAATAATTAAGATTTTTAAAAGTAGTTTTAAACCGAAAAAGTACCAAAAATAGTACAAAACACTTGCTGTAATATACTATATAATACATTAATGCAGATAGTCCCTTCTGTTGAACGCGTTGCCATAGACCTCTACATAGCTATTGCACTTTTGTTGCCGCAAGTGAGTTTTTTCAATAGTTTTAGAATGCTTGATAAGAAAACAACTTTACACACTAAGTGCGTCTTGAAAAGCCTGTACTAAGCACTTTAACGTCAAAGAGAGTCCGCTAAAAACTCTCAACCCAAATAATAAAAATAACCATAAAATACTTCCTATTTTTTTCCCTGTCCATTTGAAAATCATTATTTGTCTACAATTTATATTGGTAAATTTGTTTCAATCACACAACGCGTAAATCATATTTGGAAATAATTGCTGTTGTTAAAGGGCATATGACGCCTAATTTGAAAAGGCTTTGATTTAACTTAAACTTTCTGAGGTTGAAATATGTTCAGAAAAATTATCTGGAGTTGCCCTCTCACCAGTAAGACGATTCCTATAGACACAGTTCGCACTTGCCAAGACGCTTCTTTTCCCCCGAAGACGCACGAAGTTATATAGAGCTATAAAGCGAGTTTTCAAAAACTTGGCTTGTTCGCATAGAAATAAGGCGTTCTAAATATTAGTTTTGTGCGGAGACTCTTTTGATTGCAAAAAATGATATTGCGACCAATTTAAATTTTGTTGGAGCTATTTTTCTCAAGTCAGCTATTTGTTTTATCTTTGGTAAGCTCGCTATTATGTAAACACTTGCATTCATGTGATAGTGTTGGTCATCAAAATTAAAAGAATTATTGAAACTTTTTTATCAAAATAATAATTTTCATGTGAAAAATTAATCAAACAATAAAATTAGTATACTTTCATAATAATACTAGGTGAAACAAAACATTGCCGAAATTGTATTTCCGGCGTTGTTGTTTTACAACAACGATAATAATCAAATTTGAAATACCGGCTATCTTTGCCAAAAACAACTTCAAAAGCACTAAATAATAATAATTAAGACTTTTAAAAAGTAGTTTGGAACTGAAAAAATAACAAAAATGGTACAAACTACTTGCTCTAACATACTATATAATATCATAATGCAGATAGTACCTTCTGCCGAACACGTTGCAATAGACCTCCACATGATACCTATAGCACTTTTGTTGCCGCAAGTGAGTTTTCTCAAAAGTCTTACAATGCTTGATGAGAAAACAACTCTACACACAAAGTGCGTCTTGAAAAGCCCGTCCTAAGCCCTTTGAGACCCCTACAATGGAATCCTGGCAGGTTTTTCAGCACAAATACATTGTAAATAATAATAATCTGATTGAAAAGTCTTTGTTTTGCAACAGCAATATTGCTCTATCTCTTTAAGTATTGGCATCTGATTTATCCCAAGAACACCAGTGTGTACATAATAAAAGTATTCGCAACCTCTCTTCGCCAAATAGATTGCAATAAAAATAATCAGACCGGCAATAGATTTAACCAATAAATCGTTTTGTTCGGAACTCGTGTGTCAAAAAAAAGTAGCTCACTAAATAAAGAAAATAATCAACGAGCATTTATTCATATTGTTCGTCGGGAGCAAATGAAACTAAACACAAAATACATCATAACGAGCAAGTTTGATTCTTTCATTTTCATAAATAAGTTTTAAATCTTTGAAAAATAAGTTCTAAATAATTGCAACTGTTCAAGTTTTACTAAATTACAGGGCAGCTTTAAAAACTATTCCAGTTTGTAGTAGTTCAAATTTTATTATATTTTAGTTTTTGATTGTTTTGAAAACGGGGAGTTACCTTCTTTATTATTTGTTTGGTAAACTATAACAGCTCATTGAATAATTATGATGTTCTAAACTAATGGTTCGATGCTCATATTGAATTACGAACGCCTACTATTTTTGTACTTCGTTCAACAAACAGGTCGCGAATACTTTCAATGGCCGACCTATCCATAATAAATTCACTGGCGGACTAAACTAAAAAACCATCCAAAGAATCAGAAAATAATTGTAAACCTATTTTTCCTTGCTCTTGAAAGTCTGTGCACAATGACTATAATTACTAGGATGCTCTCCGCTACTTCTATTCAAACAAGCCAAATTTTTGCAGCTCTGCTTTATAGCCTTATATAAATTGATGCTCATCAAGAGAAGAAGTGCGTAAAAGTCAGCATTCATACTCATGCTGTAGATGGAACTAACAAGAGCACAACTCCAAACAAAATCTTTTTTCACGTAAAACTCACCAGAAATAGGCTGAATCAAAAGTACATAATTTATCTATGAGTAAGATTATCAATACTAAAACGCCTACCCTTGGATTTGACGCTCGTTTTCTTTTCTCAGGTTGATATGTAGTTGACTCATCCGGTTGTGAGATTTCAGAACTTGGTCCACAAGAATCCCGTTGGTCTGTGTCTAGTATAAAATAATAACTTTACAATCACCACTGCATCCAACTAAGAACTGCATCAGAGAAAATTCCAAAAATAAAAACTTGTGCATCATTTGTTGCAATCTGGGGGAGATCAGCTGGTTGATCTGCAGCGGAAACAAGACCTCACTAAAAAAATAACGACTTTGACAATATATGGATATTGGACTGACTGTACCATAGGCCTGGTATATATGGACTGGTACAGGGAGGGAGACTTTGTCCCAGCTATGAAATCATAACTGAGCACGACAATAAAACCGCATGATTCAAACTGCAGTTATTGCGATAATGCCAGATGTTTAAATGCCACTGTTGATAACGCAATATCAAATTCAATATTCAATTCAAATATCGACTCAACCATAAACCTTCCAAAGTTTTGTTGTTTTCTGTAAAAACATATATTCCTTTGCTCTGTTTTCCATTTTCCATAAAAAACCTAATAAATGTTGTTAGTCGATTTCCTATTACTACATAATATTAAATTATTCATTTATTACCATTGTTTAATAATTTGGTATTAGCAACACATGATGATTATTATCAATTGTAGTTTATAATTACATACAGTTTTCGAAATTGCCAACCTAAAGCGAGGGGTCAAGAGTGATGCTTTGAAAAAAGGGGAAAGAGAGTGGGTGAGATCAAGCCAAATGAGAAAGATGTGTTACTGAAGCAATTTTCAATAAAATGCTGGAAAATAAAATCTGATACCGTGTTTGTTGCAGAAACATCAAGTAATGAAATGAACAAAGGGGTATAATGGAGGAAGAGCAAGAGATGATGAATCGAGTATGTAGTGCAAGAGATGGTGGATGGAGAGCAGGATGTCGTAGATGCAGAGAAGGGGAAGGTGGATGGAAAGCAAGATCTGATGGATCCAGAGCGGGGGATGGTAGATGAAGAGCAGGGGACTATGGATGGGGAGCAGGAGATGGTAGGTGGCTAGTAGGAGATGACAGATGAAGGGCAGATGATTGTGGATGGAAAGCAGTAGGTGGTAGACAGGGTTGACAAAAATCATGGTTTTTAATGAAAAAAATCAAATAAAGTTTATACCGGATTTTTATGGTGTAAATTGTTTGAGTGTAGTCAATGCAGTCAACAAAAATACATGATGATCTACTGAATAGTTAAAGGAATGGTTGTCGATATGTAATAATCAGGTTGTTAAAAACAATATTCAACGTTTGCCTCCAAACAAAACTGCTGCGTGGTATGTACAACATGAGATTGGTATCTAAATAAATGACTGATTGTATAATAAAAGCAGATAACTAAAACTTCAACAACGAAATGGCATTACTGTAGCCGGAGACAAGATCATTGGTATTCTTTTTTAGTATTACGCATTGGAGAGGAAATAAATAACTATGTATTTTTTTTCGCGCCAAGTCGATTTCACAGTTTAGAGTGTACCATCCCAAATGTGAAGTTACATTAGTTATGTAACTGTGGCGCATATTTTTTCAATAAAAATCCTTCAATAATCTCTGTCATAGTGAATAGCTGAAACTGAGCTGAAGAATTGGATTTATCATTTTAGATTTTTAGAATAATCAAGAAAATGAGACCGTGGTATGAATGAATGCTGTGAAGCAGATAACCTACCAGTTTAGCTTTGAAATAATGGAAACATTTGATGAATAAAAAAAACATAAAAAGCAATATAACCTCAGAAATTTGGCTAGTTTAAACCGAGCCAACTCTGGTGGATGGACAGTAGGAGATGGTAGATGAATAGCAGTGGATTGTGGACAACTAACAGGAGATGATGGATGGAGAGTATGAGATAGTGAGTGGAGAGCAGGTGGAGGTAGATGGAGATGAGGACCTGGTGAATGGAGAGCAACATATAGTGAATGTAGAGTATGAGGATGTGGTAGATACAGAGCAGGAGATGATGGACAAAGACCAGGAGATGATGTATGGAGAGTGGGATATGTTAATTAATAGACTCAATAGCTATTTAATAAATAATTATAACATTATAATAATAATAATAACAATAAATATACCATAATAATAATAACGTAATAATAATAATAATAATAATAATAACATAATAATAATAATTATAACATAGTGATAATAATTATTATAACATAATAATAATTATAACATGATAATAATAATAATAATAACAATAATAACAACAGCATCAATGACACTGATAATAATAATAAGGATAGCATATCCACAAACCGCAATAATAATAATAATAATAACAATAACAAGAACAATAATAATAATAATAATAACAAATATTCATTCTTTTGATGAGCATCATGATGAATGAATGATGATCGATGATGAAATTTTTCATTTATATATATATATAAAAATTTTGAAAAGTGTTTCAGCAATCAAATCATTATTATTATATCATATTATTATAATAATTCATAATAATGATTATTATTATTATAATAATAATTAATTACAATATTTAATAGTAATTTATTTGATTGTTTGCTAATTATTTTTATATTATTTATTTTAATTATACCACGCACTGCTGTGACTACTACTATTAAATAAAGAATTATTATTATTATTATAATTATTTGACTACTACTAATAATATATATAATGATAATAATAAAACATAACTGGAAGTACCAATGAGATGAATTCCTATAGCTTATTCCAGAGACCAGGAACATTTGAGTGCCAAAAACATAGAAGAAGAGGTATAGTAGTGTAGTACAACTATACTATACTATCGCACCAAAAAAAATGATAATGCGATGTTATTACTGCCTTTTCCATTTAGCCTAAGGTCTATACACTGTTCCATCCTAAAACTCTATGCATTGCACTCATAGGTCCATCATTGCACTGAATCACAATGGTTAAAGTGTGTATATGGTTTGTGTTGATAACTAGGAGCTTAGGCGAAGTAATTTGACATTGACCCATGGAGTTGACTCCATAGAATTATCCCCCCTTATATTAGGGGGAGATAATTCTATGGTTGACTCCCACCGACATTGGGAACAAGTGGAATTGCCACTGCTTTATTATTTTGGTTGGCGAGATCGTCATCACTACTTATTCTCCCTACAAGATGTTTGAATTCTACTGTAGAGGGAGCGTTTGCTGTTGTGAGTATGTCAAGCTGGTGTTGTAAACTCGGTGAATGAAATAATTATAATAAATAATATATAATATAATACAAAAATAATATTATTATTATTATTATAATACTACTACAACAACATGTATTAATTAATTATGTATGTATATAATAATAATAATATTAGTTGTTGTTACGTTTTTTTTTTCTTTCAAACAGCAGAGTTTAGTTTTAACAAACAACACATCATACTACTACTTACTTAGTATGTATTATCCTACATACCGACTCAATAATACCACATTCATTGTGGCTGTTGTTCAAATTTTTTAAATGGCGTAAACATAATAATAATTATAATAATAATAATGATAATGATAATGATAATGAAAATAATAACTCATTAAAATTAATAAATAATAACTCATTAAAATTAATAAATAATAACTCATTAAAATTAATAAATATTAACTCATTAAAATTAATAAATAATAACTCATTAAAATTAATAAATAATAACTCATTAAAATTAATAAATAATAACTCATTAAAATTAATAAATAATAACTCATTAAAATTAATAAATAATAACTCATTAAAATTAATAAATAATAACTCATTAAAATTAATAAATAATAACTCATTAAAATTAATAAATAATAACTCATTAAAATTAATAAATAATAACTCATTAAAATTAATAAATAATAACTCATTAAAATTAATAAATAATAACTCATTAAAATTAATAAATAGTAACTCATTAAAATTAATAAATAATAACTCATTAAAATTAATAAATAATAACTCATTAAAATTAATAAATAATAACTCATTAAAATTAATAAATAATAACTCATTAAAATTAATAAATAATAACTCATTAAAATTAATAAATAATAACTCATTAAAATTAATAAATAATAACTCATTAAAATTAATAAATAATAACTCATTAAAATTAATAAATAATAACTCATTAAAATTAATAAATAATAACTCATTAAAATTAATAAATAATAACTCATTAAAATTAATAAATAATAACTCATTAAAATTAATAAATAATAACTCATTAAAATTAATAAATAATAACTCATTAAAATTAATAAATAATAACTCATTAAAATTAATAAATAATAACTCATTAAAATTAATAAATAATAACTCATTAAAATTGATAAATAATAACTCATTAAAATTAATAAATAATAACTCATTAAAATTAATAAATAATAACTCATTAAAATTAATAAATAATAACTCATTAAAATTAATAAATAATAACTCATTAAAATTAATAAATAATAACTCATTAAAATTAATAAATAATAACTCATTAAAATTAATAAATAATAACTCATTAAAATTAATAAATAATAACTCATTAAAATTAATAAATAATAACTCATTAAAATTAATAAATAATAACTCATTAAAATTAATAAATAATAACTCATTAAAATTAATAAATAATAACTCATTAAAATTAATAAATAATAACTCATTAAAATTAATAAATAATAACTCATTAAAATTAATAAATAATAACTCATTAAAATTAATAAATAATAACTCATTAAAATTAATAAATAATAACTCTTTAAAATTAATAAATAATAACTCATTAAAATTAATAAATAATAACTCATTAAAATTAATAAATAATAACTCATTAAAATTAATAAATAATAACTCATTAAAATTAATAAATAATAACTCATTAAAATTAATAAATTATAACTCATTAAAATTAATAAATAATAACTCATTAAAATTAATAAACTTACACTAGTTAACAAGAAAACTTTGTTATAACTACTATTAATTATTATTATTGTATGATGATATATGATGATAATAATAATTATTATTATCATTCATTATTATTATTATTTTTAATAGTAATATAATAATAATAAGAATAATAATAATAAGTGAGTATTGTTTTCATTATTATAATCGATATTGTTAGTAATAATTAATAGTTACAGACGGTAGGTAGTAGTATTATTTTGGTTCGTAGTTATTCTTCAATTGTTATTGGTTATTTGATATGTATCTATGATACTGATATCACTTCTTTAATAGCAATAATGATAATCATAACCAATATTTATATTACACTGACTTGATTTTGGAGCTATAGATTAGAGGGCAGCAAGATGTCGACTGTATGTTGTATCTACTACTACTCTATATTATATATATACTATTCTATATCTGTTACTAGTAATGTACATATATCTGTGATGTCTAGTACTGGCAAAATATATGTTGTTCCTATGCTTGTAGTGTCTCTGTTACACCTACTACTAGTAGTATAGATGTTATAGCTACTACTAGTAACATATGTTAAATCTACTACTGAAAATGTACATGCATATCTACAACCAGTGGTATATATGTTATGTCTACCACTAGTAACGTGTGTGCTATACACAATACTAGTAGTACATCTGTGATCTCTACCACTATTATTATTTATTCTATCTCTACTACTAGTAGTACATAAGTTATGTTTACTACTAGTAGTCTGTATGCTAGATCTACCACTAGTAATGTATATGTTATTTTTACTACCAGTAGTGTATATGCTATATCTACTGCTCATAGTGTACATATTATATTTATTAATTGAACCTTACATGGTATATGTACAATAAGTAGTATACACGATATATCTGGTTCTAATAGTGCATATGTTATATATGCTACTAGTGTTGTCTATGCTATATCTACTACTAGTAGCATATATTTTATGTTGATTTCTAGTTTAGGGTAGTGAATATGCTATGTGTACTACTAGTAATACATCTGCCACATCTACTACTAGTCGTATATAAGTTATATCTACTTCTCGTCCTAAATATGTTATATCTGCTACTAGTAGTATGAATGTTGCATCTATTATTAATAGTGTGAATTTTATATCTACTACTAGTAGTATGAATGTCATATCTGCTACTTGTAGTGTATATGCTATATATACTGCTAGTAACATATATATACTATGTTTAGTACTGGTGGTGTATACGCTATATCTACTTCCATAATGTATATTCTATATCTGGTATGTGTAGTACATCGGTGACCTCTACCACAAGTAGTACATCGGCTATATCTACCACTATTAGTGTATCTGTTACATCTACCACCAAAAATTTGCCTGTTTTAGCTACGTCTAGCAGTTAATCCGTAA
Source organism: Cryptosula pallasiana (assembly GCA_945261195.1). NCBI lineage: Eukaryota > Metazoa > Bryozoa > Gymnolaemata > Cheilostomatida > Cryptosulidae > Cryptosula > Cryptosula pallasiana. The sequence goes on from CALYOO010000151.1 coordinate 43,718, forward strand.
CAAGTAGATTTTTATTCACCTAGTGATAATACTTTTATATTACTATATGGAACTAGTGTCTTTGCCGATGTTTCAAATTTTACATCAGGCATATCTTTCTTGCAAAATGAAAACCATAAGGTAGTAGCGATCTTGATAGTCAACATATTTCTTACCTTTTAGTTTTACGACCACTCGTAAATGTTCATAATACTCAAATTTGGTTCCTCATTTCCGTTTGTGATATCTGGTAAAAAAAGTTACAGAATTGTCGTATATGAAATGGATGACATGAAACATGCAAAATGTGCTTCACACACCCAAGAGACAGTTTGCATTTTGATTGGTAAGGGTGGGGATTGATGCCCTCTTTTTCATGCTCAATGAGACAATGACTTCCCACCCAGAGTATGTCTCACAAAGCCTGCTCTAAGCTTTGTAAAGAGATACTTCACATCTCGTCTAAATAAAAGGAAAATGGCTGTTTTACACAGCGGCAAATGCATAACATTCAAGTACTTTTGCACTTGTTTATTATCCGCTCTCGTAAATAATTGAGATGTTTCACTCACCTTTGCTCAGGGTTTTCTCAGTTTCAATACATGCTTTGCCACAAAGATTTCAAGATTCTGCCTATCTCACATCGCCTGAAAGAAGCAATTACTAGTCTTATTCAGAACAACTATAATTTCAAAAATTCTGTTGTCATTCAATTTTAAGCAAGGCTGAAACAAATCTATACAATAATACATGCAGACAGACTTGAAATGAGTATAGGCACCTAGAATTAATGCTGATAAACCTGAAATGAATGTTGACAGTAGGTGACAAAAAATGTCTCAAAGTTTGTCTTGAGAGTGCCGGCATTCAGTGAACATAAACATCAGTTGGAGATTTGGTCCAGGAGTTGTCTGCTTCCATTAGAAAACAGGTATTGCTAATTCCTGGAACCTTGTTTATCGGAATAACCATTTAATCCCTAATCAGTGCTAATGATCTGTACCCTGTTGTATTAGTGTCTCATTGGAAAACATTTAAGTGTGAATTTTCCCATAGTGCTAAGCTCTGGTGATACTGCAGTACTGTAACTACTGTAAAACTGACTTGACATAATATGCTACTCCTAACATACCAAGTGTGACCGACTCATGGATTATAGGTATGTCCATCTTGAGGCATGGCATCCAATCCTTCTCAAGCTTCAGCGCAGTTTTCTTGAAACCTGTAGTCCTTTAAATAGTAACAAATTATTTTTTGACACTCATTGGTAGTTGTTATTCTGATGACATTTACAATGCATTACATAGCCCAGTATTTTTTTTGACCGCTCACTGTTATCAGGCTATGGTTTGCTTGAAATATTATTGTCAATGACAAGCTTTGGCTAGTAAATGTCAATTTAGTAAGTAGCGACAGGAAAAAATTGTTTTTCAAGTAAGCACTGTTGTAAAAAATGTTTTATGAAAACCCTTGCATTTGATTAGAGTTTTAGTTGTTTTACGCTATACCTGCTCATAAGGTTTTGTGAAGCAAAATCTAAAACACACACTAAAGCTACGTTCACACTATGCAATTCTCGGCCGAGTGGGCGGAGCAAAAAATTTGAATATACTACCTACCATTATTTATTATTATTATTTGTAATTCATTTCTTATTATTGATCAGTGAAGAAATGGTATAATTTATTTAAATTTCTGATAATATAACCTATATTATATTATTATTAATAATAATTTGTTGTTCTGTAATTATCAATTAAATGCAGTATCTTGACAGCATGTCCAGGCTATGCGATATCGGGCACAAAAAATCGCAAGTGTGAACTCTTCTAAATAATCGGGAGAACAACTCCCGATTCCTCCAGATAATCGCATGGCCAATAATTGTATAGTGTGAACGTAGCTTAATGGTTAGCTATAAAGCCTGTTTGTTGAAAGAAAACATAAACTGCTATTAAAGTTGAAAGCGGTTTTCTTCCCACTACCATTTGATAGACTGTATGGCTGATCATCATTGTGAACATTTTTCAGCACTCAACTATAAAAATTGAAAGTCAACTGGTAAAGAATAAAAGTGATTACCTCAATATGAAAAGCCGTTTTGAAATTCAAGCACACTTTTTTGCTGCTCAACGCTATCAATATGTAGAACTCGCCTGTCTTCTTGAAACTTTAAAGCCTTTAGCATTATATTGAGATTTATGAAGTGCATACGAGCATCACAACCTTTTAGGTTCTTCTTTTCACCTACACAAAAAAGTTAGTCACCTACTGCTGCATTTATAAATAGATTCATTCAAGTTGCAAACGCGTAGTATTGTTTTGTATTCAAGTTTTCATTTCTATGACCAAGAATGAACTCCAATCCACACTGATGCAGTCCCATACTTATAACTTTCAATCAGAGCAGAGAAATCTGAGTTATATATTGATTAATTTGAGCTAACTATAGATATCACAGGCGATTAATTTGTGATTAATCATGATCAATTTATTGGAAGAAAAGATTAATTTTTGCTAATTTTAGGAACCATTTCACAAAAGATAAAAAAGATCACTGTAGTTCACTGTTTGCTTTTTTGCAGAATGGTACAGTTGTTTTTATCCGAAATTACGTGATTTTAATGGAAGCATTTAATGGTAGAAGTTGATGTGAGTTGAGTAACATTTGTGTGGTGGTATTTTTAAGTTCTTTGCTGTTCCATCAATTGTGAAAATCAAAATTAGGTGAATATTAGAAATGATAAATTAGAATCAAAGCAGGGTGATTTGGTCAAACAGCAAAAGGGGAAATATTGCAGTTTAACGTTTGTCGACAAACATTTTTGTTTGGATTTTTTTGTTACGGTAAACTCTCATGTTGGTCGTCTGCATAAAGTAAAGTTTTTATAACTAATTTAGGGCATTGTTTTATCTCAGAAGAAATTGTGTTATTTGTAAATATGCAAACTAAGCTGCTTAACGTGTTGAAAATCTCAAATTTATGACAAGAAAAAAAAGTAACATTTACTGACAAGAAACTTCCACTATTCCCACATTAGTTAAAGTACAGATAGTGCCAATGACTGCTTGCATACCTCTAATAGCATGTATTTTAGCTCATCGGCCTTCTCATTAGACTTCTCTTCTCATCAGCTCTTGCAACGAGTCATCTTTCTACCATACAAATTAAAGGAAAACCCAATTAATTTATTTACAGAAACTTGATTATCGTCCCAACAGCATCCAATCGTTTTCCTTCTAAATGACAATTTAGTCACTCTCTGAACCTAATCCTGATGCTCAAAGCGGTGCTAAACCCATTGCAAGCAAGTTTGAACTTTTTGATTTGCCTTAGCTAATCAGGTGATGGCCAGTCTTATTTGGAAATATCTCAAGTTTCAACGACAATCATACTATGGAAGTTTGTTGGATCAGATGAGATATACATAATACAATGTTTTGGTTTGGAATTACACTTTCTATTTTCGGTTTTGAAGAAAATTTTGGATTTCGTAAAGAAAGTTTCTTAATGGGTTGGCAGTAAAATTATTATGCAGTCATAAATTTTTCTAAATGATTTATTGGTCAAAAGAAATCTTCAGATAAGTACAATTGGAATAAAATAAAATTGAAAATGAAATGAAACTTTTATTTCAAATGTATCTTTCCCATCAATGATAAAAAAACGCAGGTATATTTCAAGCAATAAAGACATGGTATCGAAGCAGTCTTATGATATAAAGTCATCGGCAACTTACTGGATCAGCTTGAAAGGCCTAGGATGCCTAATTTTAATAGAATTTGAGTTAATTTGAACTTTTTGAGGTTGAAATGTGTTCTGAAAAAATATCTGGAGTTGCCCTCTCACCAGTGAGACGATTCCTATAGACAGTCAGCACTAGCCAAGACGCAATTTTTTCCCGAAGACGCAACAAGTTATATAGAGCTATAAATTTTGGCTCGTTTGCATAGAAGTAGGGCTTCCTAAATATTGGCATTGTGCAGAGACTCTTTTGATTGCAAAAGAATTATGTTGTAACAAATTTTAACTTTTTTGGAGGTGTTTTGCTCTTGTCAGCAATTTGTTTAAGCTTTGTAATCTCGCTATTATGTATAGGTACACCAGTGTTCACCTGATAGTGTTTGTGATCAAGATCATAAAAATTAATTACAATTTTCAAGTGAAAAGTTAATCAAACAATAACATTAGTATAAATTTATAATAATTCAAAGGTGAAAAGAAACATTGCCGAAATTGTATTTCCGACGTTGTTTTTTACAGCAACGATAATAATTAAACCTTCCAAAAAACTTAAAAAGCACCAAATAATAATAATTAAGTGTTTTAAACTGAAAAGTAACAAAAATGGTACAAACTATTTGCTGGAATATACTATATAATATCATAATGCAGATAGTGTCTTTTGTCGAAGACCTCTACCTAGCTATTGCATCTTGTTGCCGCAAGTGAGTTTTCTTCAAAAGTTTTACAATGCTTGATGAGAAAACAACTCTTCACACAAAGTGAGTCTTGAAAAGCCCGTTCTAAGCCCTTTAAAGCAAACTTCTGAAAAATTGTAAGATTTTAATAGAATGATGCAAAGTGAGATAATTATCAATATTTTTTGTGGCTTTTTGTATGAAAACCTGTCACTGTGTCAAGGTCCAATAAATTTTTATGACTTTCAAAGGTTGAGTTTTAAATAATTTTCTCCTTGTTTCGATTGAAAGGTAAGACAAAGTTAATCCCTGCATGAGATGTTGCATAATACATACCTTCATCCGGCTGACGTCGTAAGAGAAATTGTAGCTTTTGCCAAAATGCGCTACCCGGTCATCAATGATCAGAAAATTTGGCATAAGAAAGACCTTTTCCTCATCAGGGAAGTGCTCAGCTCTTGCACCACACTGGCAGGGGAGAAAACTGCTCGGTCTTGCCAGACCTGCCTCAAATTCTCTTGCTGGTAAATCTCCTGAATTGTTTGAGATAGAGCATTTATTACACATCTTGATTAAAGGACCTTACTCTATCAAACAAATCCATGTCAATTAATTGCTTCATGTTTTGACATTGACTTTTGTGGTTAGCAATTCCTTCACAAGTATTAATTTTGGCAAACAGAATCCAAAATGTTTATCTAAGTCTGTGAGGCTAGAAAGATGTCTGTGAGCGACGCTTTCACTGTAATAATATATCACATTTAAATAGGTAATTTTATTATTTGTAAAAACTCTACATGCTCAAATTAAACAGTAAAAACGTTAATCATTTTAATTTAGTGTTTTTCCCCTTCTGTGTTGGTAAAATAGCACGTATTTCAGATTTTATTATCATTCAGTGTAGTCGAAAAACCGCAGCTAGAAATATAGTTTTGACAACATTTATCTATCACAAATTATTATAGAAACATATAAACCTACAAGCCCTGTTTTAAAGCATTCCCGTAAATGCCATAACAAAAAGCACCGGAAGCATCAAAATAAAAACCTGTATATTGATCTCTACCTCTTATATCAGGAGCCACCATCAAAATTACTACTTTAAACTCAAGCCCATTGTTTAATAAACATTGACGACTTTTTGGGTTACAAATAGTTGTTTAGCAACAAACTATTTTTCATTAGGATGTCGTGTTATTTCTGAAATTGAGAGACGGCGTGGTTTGCACTTGGTTAAAAAGTATTATTTTGCACAGAGCACAATTGTTATTGATAATTTTTTGTCTCCAAATATATTTTCAGCGCTTTTTGTAAACCAGTTGATCGAACCAATCCGTCAAACAACTTTTTTCTGGCTTCCCACCTATGTTTAAATAGACCAACACACATTGAACAATGATCCTGTTTTCATTGTCAGAACATTATTTTTTTAGTTTGAATCACATATTAACAACAAATAGACACTCCAAAAAGTATTTTTTTTCTAAATATGATATGTAGAAAACTAAAATAAACACATCAAAGATTTGGAATTACTCGAAACCATAATAAACAACAGCTCAGAAGCTCTTCCACCTACCTGTGTATAGTCAAAGTTGGTTGTTATATTCTCTGCCATTGCAGATAATTGGCATTGCGGCTGTTTGTAGCTCAATAGCCCGAGCCTCCACTTATGCCAACTGGTCGCCGGTAGAAGAAGTGCATATGCAAGTAGAATCATATGCAAGTACGGTTTCTCAACGATGCTTTGTACATCAATACTAAAAGAAAGACAACTGAGTTACGGATAAGCATACGCCAACTGTCCACGACAGAGTCAATGTGTTAACCTAGATGTAGAGAAGTAAGTTTCCTGTTTGTTAATATAAGACTAATGGCAGTTGGCAACAAAACATGAAGTATGTCAGAGCCAGGAAAACTAACCAACAACCAAAACATAGTTACTCCTGACATTTAGGAGTGCTCAGCCCTACATGTCACCTTGGTTATCAAATATTCATATCAAAGTAATCTTGGCAAGTGTCACACAGCTGGATTGTAGAAAAACCAAACAGTCATTACATAATAAGAGTGGGAGCATATGTCAGAATGATCATGTCAGCACACAAAGTGGTGGATGGTTTCTAACTGTTAAACTTGTTCTCTGAGCAGGTGTTGAGAATCATCTAATTTTGTGGGCACTACACCAAGATAGGGTAAAAATAGACAACTGTGTTACTTTATCCCACATTATTTAATTTATTATTTAGTTATTATTAATTTATCCCAAAGTGCCACATTCTGGGACTTTATAATCAAGCAGTTTTAATTTTATAATGTCCATGATTTTTATTCAAAAAAATTCTTTCCAAAAATAATTAACGCGAATCATAATCTTTCTTAGGTCTGTACCTTGGCTTTTCTCTGGAATAGCTCTGCATTGCTCAACCGTAAGAATTACACTCTTGGAGTCTCTCATGATTCTTTTTATCTATCCAATGACTCGATATTGTGCTCTCGGATGTCTTGTAGACTCACCACCCTGTCATAGCTTCACTTTCCGATTGTAGCAGCTCCTCTGCGAAGCTGTTTAGTAATTAGGCATATAGCCCTGCCAATGTTGACCTCTCCACTCGCTATCTGTCTGTTTCTTTCTACCACTGTAAAATGCATCAGCGTTTGTGAGACTATTGTATTAACCTGGTATTCACAGCTGAATAACATACAGTTTTTACTTGGTTAATAGTTTAAAAACAAACCATAGTAATCCGTTCTGTCATTTCAATGTTTTAATGCAAGCACTTATATTCCATGCTACCTGTTGTGAACATGTTAACATGACTTTTGATCACTGAAACTTACTTTAATATTCTAAATACGAGCTCAAAAATAAAACTATCTAAAAGTGCACAAGCATTGGCAGATGCCATTAATGTAATATATACCTGAGAGTCATTGTTGATGTTGCCACCGGTAGTTCTTCAGAGTCCACAAATTCGTGTCAAATGCCTCCACTTGAGATTAGATGATTTTCCAAAGTCCTTTGCACCATCACGGAGCTTTGTGACTTTCCTCTCCAGCTCATTTTTCAAGCGATCATTGTTTATCTCGTAGCTGGCTAAACTACCGACATGTGACCTGATTTGACTTGGTCCGTGTTGGCTGTACCGTCTCATTCTTCTTCTATTCCATTCTCTGATAGAATATCTCCCACTATAAAGAGCACATGTCATATTTCAGACAAAGACGTTTCTGTGCCATTTGGTCTCTTTGAATGATTTTCGGTCTTATTTTCGGAGGCACTTGAGGCATTTGATGCATAATTTGTACAAAATGGGTTTTATTCTGTTAGATAAGTTATCACTAATTAATTTTTAATAAAGAGTTTGGTGTAGCTATTCTTGAAAAAAAAACAATCGTGCCACGTCTATCAATTGAGTTAAGTTTAAAAGTGGAATCATTGCAACGGAACAAGAATCAATCTTTCACTGGTTTGTTAAATAACTCATTCCTTATTAGCAACGGGACAAAGATGATTTCATACAGTCTAAAATGCTCTAATTTTAATTTTTTACGGAAGCAAAAACTAACCTGTCCAATACCAGTTCTCTGCCTTTGTAACGAAGTTTCTTCCATTGCTCTTTCTCCACTTTCATTAGAGGATAGTGTTCAACTTGTTCTCTATTATATACTTTCAACTCATTTTCTGAGTTGAAAGTAACAACTTGCAAACCCACAGTAAATGTTAGCAAATTTAGGCATATTGAGTACTAAACAATCTAGGTTTAAGTAGTGATAAAGTAGCAAAGTTTGCTGACAAACTCACTAGCTGCCTGTCACAGTTTAGTAACCAATGAAAGTTGCACCATAGCCCCTTTGTTCACACACCAATGCAGGATTGCTCGTTATGTAATACATCACCACAAATTTATCGGATTTGGTTGCTGCTCACAAGCCAGTTATTGTCATGTTTCACTGATTCTGGCTTGCCAATTTAACACCATTTTCTCCATACAACTTTAATACCACGACAACAAAGGCAATGCTAAACTGTGACTTGGGTTCACAAACGTAGTCCTCTGTTGGAAATCTTTGTTTTCTCTGAAGTGTAAAACACTGAAATTTCCTGATTTTTCCAGCAAAATTGCATATTATTCTACGGAAACTATACATGGTAGCAAAGATCATACATTTAAACCAAATCAATTGACTTTATATCTCAAACCCGTCAAAAATACATACTGTATTAATTGTTGCACTACATTCCTTGCTTATACATAACAGCAGCGCATTCATTGCTGTTTTCTATGGAACTCAAAGGAATGCACTAGTAATCATCAAAGTTGGGCAAAAAGTTTACATTTTTCTTGCCAGACAGATAAAATAGAATTGTAATATGTTTTGTCGTTTGTTGTCAAAGATATTCAATAAATTCGAATGCATGTATTCGGCCAACACGTTATTAGGTTATACGTCACTTTTATAACTTAAACTAATTTTGAACAGTTTCACTTGTTAGCTAGTTCACTTGTTAGCTAGTTAGCTGTTAATCCTCTAGCTTGTGAAATGGCAGTTAAGCATATTGGTCTTTGTTCTCAGAAGAGCGAACTTGTTATAGATTACATAACTACGCTGCTTTAGCTTTAGCGAACGGCCTGCTAATTGATCATCAACATGCGAAACTTCCAAACAAACTTGTTTTGCAATTTGTTCTGCTCAAACCTTTGCTTATAAATAAGCGTTGGGGCAAGCAAAGTTTCACAGACTGGTTTGTTTTTTTCCACTTTATCATTTTGTCTCCTTTGCTAAATGCGTATTTGTTATTTGCTTGCACAACCACCTTGAGTTTTCTGTGGGAGCAACACTATGCTATCACCCATAAGTTTAGTTAAACTTGGCAATTGATAAATGAGACAATGAAGCTGGCTGTATGATAAAGCCTGGTTCACATATCGTAAGTTATCAGAAGTGATTGCAGATCAGCGTATGATGATCTGCGATCCATGTTCACATAAACTTGGCACAAATTAAGATCTCAAGAAGTATAATCACTCTCTTGTCTGAAAGGTTATAAAATGCTGAAGCCCGCTGTCACTGACCAATGATTATTTATACTAAATGCATTTTCGTTGTTCAACGACCAATTTATTTATTGCATTTAATTTCATTGTAATGTGAGTCAACTCATATGATAATGAATTTTTGTTTTATGTTTTTCAATTCATTTTATGACAAATTATTATTAAAATGGCACATTCTTTTTACCATTTTCCTAACATATATGTATACAAGGTAAAGATTGTACACATTCAAAACGACTGGGTGTTATCACTATTTAGGAGAGTGTTGCTATTGTTCAGAGCGTCTAAAGTTGAAGCACAGCTTTAATCCCCTCCCCCTTTTGTTCCCAGTAAAGCAGTGAGTCATAACACTAATGTTAACCACTGTACTGGCTCCTACAGTGTTAACACAGCAAAAGTGGCTGATTTTAGATGTTTAATGGAGAACAGCAAAGTGATGAATTGTAGGAATAGTAAATTGAATATTACATACAAAAATACTTTCAACAGTTCCTCTGTGAATGCTGGCATTAGCAAAGGTTTACTAAAGCCTCATATGAACAAGAATTATAACAATTCAGTAACGCAACCCTATGGTGCTCTGAAACTCTCACTCCGCACTCCTAAAGTCAATTTGACCAGTCTCATTTTTATAAGAGGTTTAATCACAGCTATTCACAAACCATTAAAATAATGGGATCTCTAAATTCAGAATTAAAAATCTATGATATATATTTGTGTATATATGTGTATATAATTTTTATGAAAATGAAACTTGCTGAAATGCTTATGATGATAATTTTCTCTTAGTTCATTTAGAGACAAATATTAGTGTATGGTAGCAATAACATTCGTAATATGAACATAATAAGTAGTTATCCCATTTCTTCAGGCTTCCAATCACAAAAGAACTGACTTTCTCTTCTTCACTTGGCATCAAATCAGCAGTTGATACGTGAATGAAAAGTAATGCAGGCTGGAAGTATAACCTTGTGAGCCCTATAGTCCTTTATAAGCGATGATATGTTCTTATGTAATAGAAATATAAACCAGGAGAAATGAATAGTTGCTTGAAGGTGCTGCACAAAAATGTGTTGTGGTAATCCATGCAAAGAAGTCCTCCAGCCCTAAAGTATGCATTGCACTGCACATAATATTTGAGCTTCATACTAAGCTCTGTAATAGCCGATTAAATTGTTTTTCTTTGTTGCATGGTTAAGGAAAAAACATGATACCTTGACATCTATGGATACTTATAGTGGATATAGATTTTTGAAAATGAAATAATCGCACTGTTGAATTTTCAGCATATGCTCCCACCCGCCCATAAAAAATTCAAATACGTAGTGCATCATCAATAACAATTCATGAGCACACACTTAAAAGTGTGTGCAATTCATCAACACAGGATTGACAGCAAATAATTTTGTACTCTATTTCTTTAAAAATAATACTTGAGCCAAATAATGTTGCTGCTCTACTTTACTACACTCTGATGAGTATTAACAACACATTATATTTTTATTCCCGTTATAGCAGTTGAATCTATCAATCTTGCTGCTATTTACTGTACAACAGGCTCATATTAATGTGTCTACATGATAATAATAGTGTACCACTACGACATTCTTGATAAAAACCTGTGTGTTTTGTTTAAATCAATTGACGAATTGATTTGTTTGCTTTTCCATTTTGTATTTACTGAATGTACTGAGAGCCTTTGCGAGTATTTGCATGCTTAACTGTGACCATCAGAAATTTCTTTTATGAAAAACTATGAAAAGAATTTTTATTTAGTTGCAGAATGACTTACAAAGTGCACTACTCACCATCACTCTGTTTAATTGGTTTCGTCAAGCAGTAAAGTATAAAACCATCCAGTCAAAGCCCTATCGGTTTTTAGTTTTAAAAAATCTTGGTGTTCAAAGCGAAGCTTTTGTGAATTTTGATTTTGAATGTTCTCTGATGCTATTCAAGGTTGCTACATTCACTGGATCGAAAATCACTATCGAATGCTCACTTCAAGCTTCTTCATAGGGGATAATTATTAGGGATGGATAACCAGTTTATGTGTTGTTTGTTGTATTTGTTTCACACTATAAGCAATACAATGGGTGATGCATAGACATTGGGCTGGCCACTGGTAAACATAACCAAGACATAATCAATGTCCAAAGCCATTCACCTTAAGCTAGTAAGTGGCGGGAGTAATATTATTTTATTTAGTGAAAGCAGGACACAACAAACAATACCGTTTGCTATGATGGCTCATAACTGGAAATTTTCTTGCTTCCACAAGTGTATAAACACCCGTGAAACAACTAGATCTTTGATTAGAGTGAATAGATGAATAGCTTGATGAGCTACATTACAACTTGAATGCAATTGGGATTCAATGCCAGCTCTTGCTAAATACAGCATGTTATTCAATAAGATTATTTCTGGCTAACAACTATAGATAATTTACAACCATCTAAATGCTTTGCAAATCCTCCAAATGTTATTGAAATGATTCAAAAGGTCAGCGACAGCTCAAACCTTACATGTATAAACATTTTCAAAGTCAGATGATTCGTTTTAAAGCCCTACAAACTGTTTTTGAAATGGTCTGAACTATGTTGAAATAACCATGCCTGTTTAATCGTAGCCAATAAACATAATTTTTTGTAGCTTGTTTTTAAAACATCTGTTACTGGCACAGTCACCAGTAGACACAAAATGTATCATCCACTTGAGTTGACAGTTGTACGAAATCATCTCAAAATGAAATAATTAATTCTACAAGCACGAAACCAAAAAAGTTGAATAATAAAAAAAATACTACATAACAAATATTGCACTTTTGCATAGCAATATTCATCTAATACCAAGCTTTACCTTGTCACTAAATTAACCATTCACATCAACACATTTCACCTTTGGAGCATCCCAGCATTGAACAATATTTTGTTGAGTTTCTGAATATACAAGTTTTAAGCAGCAGATTGCTCTATTGACTAACCCTCTAGGCCCCCTCAATGCTGATCTACAAGCCTGCAAAATACCCCTTTTCCAGAAATGCTTGCCAATTTTCATACTGCTTAAAATTGACATCATCTTTGGATCAGAAGTATGTGTACTTCTTTGCCGTACAGCATTTATTTGGCCAATCAAATCCCGCTATTTTTTTTATTGTTTTGTTTATTACTATTTTGACTGCATACTACGGTCCTTTCATGTATGAATACCATTTATTGTTGTCTAACTCACCAAAACAAGCACAATTTTTTTCTACCCTATTGATGGAAAGAATATTAGATGATCCTTGTGATTGTGATCATATTGGAATAGGACCACCTGAAAAATCCCGCAATTGTCTCTTGTTGCTATTTCACATATGAAATTTTCGTAACAAACAAGCGTTGATTTTGTTCATTACGCGTGTGCATTATTTGTGTCCATATTAAGAGAAACTACATTCAGATTTTACGCGTTCAGCATGAAGATTCAAGCCATATGAAAAATGGCGCTTAACAGGAAAGCCCAACATTAATACTTCATGTACTTATAGCGATCGTGCTAGCGATTTTGCTTAGCGATTGGGGTAGTCGCTGCCCCAAATTGCACAATTTTTTGTTACTACCTATTCTTCAGCGATTCCGGTCAAACTCGCTGTTACAAAGCACAGCCTTCAATTTATTATAGGATCGTTGATAGATCGGAGCACTGAATATGACGAGGCTTTATTGAAAACTAGGGTGAAGTTCTTTTGCGTTGTGATTGGTTTATGATTTTTTGATCCCGATCAAAACCTGGCGATAACCTCAAATAAAATGCTAGCGATGGCTGGGCGATTTTTCAGAAAAAAAGAAGTTGCAAAATCATGCAATCGCTAAGGAAGTCGCTGAGTAATCGTTATATGTACATGAGTTATTAATCTTAGAATCAATTTTTGATGGGTTTTCTTCGTAAGGATTCTTTATTCCTGTTGCAATGACCTTCAGTTAGACCTAAGACTAAATAAATTGCCCAATCAGATTTCATTTCAATTGCATACGATGTAACTTCATTTATAAAAATTTGCTATTATTTATTATAACTTACCAATCCCACAATCTGAAGATGACGTACTTGGCAATCAATAGAAGTTATATAAAGCTCAATCTCAGCTTGTAAATCATGACTGAGTGGGCATAGAGGGTTATTTAATACATCAATCTGCTGCTTAAGACTGGAATATTCAGAAATTCAACCAAAAAGTGATCAGTGCTGGCATGCTTTAATGTCAAAGTTTCCATATCTATGAAAATGCTTCGCTTTGTCATATTGAAATTTTCGTACTTGTAAAAATATTTTACTTTGGTCGACAACTGAAACTTCCATATCCACAAACGTAGTTCATTTTGTCATATTAAAATTTCTAGATGCATAAACACCTTTCACTTTTTCATGTAAAATTATCTGTATTCATAAACATTTTTACGCCAAAATTATCATATCTATGAATCTATTCAACTTCAATGTTCACAGTTATAAATCATTTTTGCCATTCCGAATATCCACAATAACAACATTCTTCCTGCTTTAGAGTTCTTTCTGTTAAATAGTTTTTAATATTACTAATATCAATCATAGGTTTACTCCTAAAATCAAGAAAGTTTTCTCACCAAGATTTTAAAAGCCTAGCTTTGGAGCAGATCAATACTCAACAAGCTTTTAATCTCTCACTGAGAAATTACTCTATTGCTTTAGCACTTCACTGTCTGTAGGAGACTAGTTAGCCATATGATGCAATTGTAATGATTGAGCAAAACATTTCTACCAACCAGCAAACATTAGAAACGTTCTCAAAATACTTCTGACCATTCACTCCTTTTAACCTAATTTACTCCATTGTATTCCACCTTGAAAGTTCTCAAGAACGCGATTAAATAGCGGGATCACACTTATCAATGAGTTGGATCACAGCTTATAAACTTAAAACTGCAATAATACTTCAGTTACATACTGGCTAAACTGATCACATCGAAATTCTCATGTTATAGTATTAGTATGAAAGTGTTTTGTGATGAGAATATATTACTCATTTTAATACCCCCTTAAATGTTGATGATAATTAAAATTAAAGACGAAATTAAATAAACACTGTTTTTTTCCATTTTAATACGAGTGTGGGGTTTCTTCAGGTTCGTTTGTCACCTATCAACATTTTTAAACATTTTTTTCATGAGTAAATTTTTTTTTGAAGGTTCAACATGCACAAACATATTTCATTTTTTCCCCATCAGTATCCGTGTTAATTTATTTTAGCATGTTCATGTAACTTCTTGGAGTATCAGTGAATATTCATAATTCATAAACATGGTCCACCGCTTCACCACTAACCTTTTTCCATTACTATATTTTTTGTGTTGAGATGAGTAAAACAAACAATCATTTTCTTTGACTTGGATCTCATGTATTAGAAGCACAAACTCTTTTTTACTTTGAAATCTCGTTTTTAATTAACATATATTCCTTCCATCCATTGGAATTTCCACATTCATTAATATAAATCATTTGTTTCTGTTGGCTTATTAATATTAATAGAACATATTCTACCGATCGATTGTGGAGTTTCCATATTCACTAGCATGCGTTACACTTTCGTTGTAAAGTTTCCATATTCATAAACATATTTCACTCAGACTTACTGAAGTTCTCGTATTCATGTACGTATTTCACCGATGTCTATGGAAGTTTGTGTATTCATATCCAATAAAATTATTGATATATTCATGTACTTTTATTCGTGCTTGAAGGTTATTAAAACGCAACCGTTTTAGCTTGTCTTCCCTCCCGAATGAGATTTGTAATTTTTATTGAATTGTTCAGCTTAGTCGCTCGGCGTTATTAATGAAAGTTTACTGTTCGATAAAATATTTGCTCCAGAGCATTCTCTTAATTTTTGGTACAGTTATTTAGTTGTATTTTGCTGTGAGACCTGGTTAATTCTAACAAATCCAATTGAAAGGATTGCGGCTGTCGGATGAACCATTAATTTCCCTACTGGCTTACTTGGCTTTTGTACCATAACTTTACTTCTGTGTTATTTTAGGCACAGATTAATCACCAACTGCAACCAAACCAACGGTTTTTTCTATTAACTTTTCATCAACAGGTTAAAACTAACAAAAGCAACAACTGTTTAATCCAGATACTGTAAGAATTGAAGCAATTCCTATTCAAGATATAAAAGAGTTTGTCATCTATGATTTTTTAGAGTTGTCTCCACTGCTTTCCCCATTCTTCACTCGTTGTATGAGTGCCATAGCATTAAATTTCATCATAACATGTGAAACAAAATTGATTATCTGCTGTGTGGCTTCCATTGATGTTCTTTGGTGAGTGTACTAATGCTGAGCTTAACTCTTGATTTGCTACTTGAAGCATTTGTATCAAATGCTATTGCAATGACATCTTGTTAGCACGCATACATTAGTAAAAACTATTTAATATCCCAGGTCTCTGTTTTTATTTCACACTCCTGAACTTGAATAACTTAAGAGCCAGCCATCAAACATTCAATATAACAGGTCAGGTAATCTGCAGTGAGAACATTAAGTGAAAATAGGCTTGCACTGAAATATGAAAAGTGTTTGTCTGTTGGCAGCATGGCGATATGCTCCAACATTTATAAACTGAAGTCAGAGAGTAATTACAAAAAGTTATTCATTTGTTCATTTGCGACTTTTGTCAAACCAGTTTTAAATTTTTTATTTACTTGCCTTCAATTGCGTCAAGCATTATTTGAGAATACTTTCAGCAGTTTGTTATTTTTCGCTAATTACTTGCGTATATTGAATGATGCTACAATTATTTTGAAATTTTATTCTTATTTGGCTTTAGCACAGGCGAAGTGGTGAGGTTGGTCAAGATACTAATCTGGATTTCGTCAACTCTCCGTTCCACATATGCTACTTCGTCAACAGAGCAGTTCGTTGTTAACCTCGCTACAAATGATCTAACAACGGAACTGTGAACTTCAACAAAACCGAGATCATTGTAGACTTTTTCAGCAACATTCTTTTGACTTATTCTCTTGCCTTTGCAGTCCGAGTGGCTGGTAAGTACATGTTTATATATAAAACTCTTCTCTCTACACTCACATTAACATTTCTCCTCATTTTTTGTAACAAGTTCTCTCAATGTATGTGCCTGAGTTCTGCCTCCTGCCATTAGATTTGTCTGCAATTTTGACAGCGGCATACAGAGCCCCTTGTTGCACATTCAGTCAAATCTGGAAGTTTTTACCGTTTTTTTTTTATAATCGTTTTATAGCCATCATATGATCTCTGTGGGTCTTCTTACCACCAGAAATCGTGATGTAATAGCTAGTGTGTTATTTTATGGAATTGATTTTTGTTAAAAAGTGTGGACAAGTAACTAATTTTCTTTAAATACCAAAATCAACTGCTAGACTGATGTGATACATTTTTAGCACCATAAATGGATCCTAGGAGCGGAAGCCTCCGCTTGCCGTCGTTCAAGATATTTACCCGGAGGGTGTCGTGTGACACAATAATAATTACATGAATGACAACTTGGCAAAATATAAAGCTTTACTACCAACTGATGTAGTGAAATTAGATGGAGTGACATTGACAGGATCAATAGTTCTCCCAACCCTTATTCCCTTCATTTTCCCTCACTTTTCTTTGTCTCTTTTTTAATGCTGGTAACACCAAACCTTGTTTTCATGTGATTCAGCTTCACTGTCTATTAATTTAATACTTCTTGTTTATTGATTTGTGAACTTAATCAAATAACAGTGTAATCCTCATCATTCCACAATGTCGTGTACTTCTTTTTTGGGTTATTTTGTGGGCTATAGTGAATGTTTGTTGTGAATTTACAATTCGCTAACAGTACTGTGCTATAAATGGTTTGTCCAAACAACGTCCTCACGAGTTGTTTCTTCCTTCAATTCATCTATCTTCAGTATTTTGACATTACATGTAGTTATTAAAACAATAAGTTTTTGACTGCGCAAAGTTATATGTAGCTATAAATTAACATCAAAGATTCATATTAGGGTCTGTTTTTAGCTGATAACAAGTTTGATTTGGAATTGTCTTTTCTTGACTTCACTTTCTTGGAAAGAATCTTGAAATGCTCAAGCACATGTTGTAGCACAATTTTTTGAGAAGTTGTGCTCTCTTTATGTTGCCTTGTAGTTATCGCTCGAGCGATTTTAATAGCGTTGGCTAGTTAATTAGGCTATTTATTACAGGGATGGGTGATTGGCAAAGACTCCTGTAGTGAGTAGGGCTGAGTTGAAACCCTGGTTAAACATTTGTAGCTATGTGCAAATATTCAGTAAGCAAGGTATGTTCTCTAACCTCTCAAACCACTGAGCACAAACTGTTGAGAAACCAAACTAATTTGTACAAACTTGTGATTTGATGAATCTCAAATAATCAGACTTTGATTGGCTGTAAGTGGCAACTTTTTTTATATACCCAAGAAATGCTGGATCTAGTTCTGTGGAGGTCTTGCAGTCTATGTAGCCTTAACGCTACACTGATTTTGGAGTTGGATAGCTATGCAAAAGGTCACTCACAGTATTCAAGAACACTTGCCACAGTGGCAATTAGAGTTAACAGCTTTCACTTCAGTTTGTAACAGTTTAATTCTATAGCCAATGCTGTGAATGCATTGTATTATTATAACTATTACCACAGTAGTAGGTGATGAATAAGCATCAGTGGTGAGTTGAATTAAGCAGAAGGATGCCAAGCTTCTGATATAGGTTTTTTCTAGGGGATTCAATGAAGTTAAGTAACAAAACCTATTTTTTTAGCAAATAATGACCAAAGTTAACGTGAAAAAAAAACTGATCTTAAGTAGTAGGCAGTTGAGCGCAGGTTACATGTTGTTGCCAGTGTGTATTAGATTTTTACACAAAATAAATGTAAATCTTCTGCAACTACGTGATATGACACCACTGGGGATCAAAAAGAACAGTTTTACGCAATCAGTTTACATGTTTATGTTGAGACTGTAACTGGTGACACTGTGGATTATACACTAATGAGCTGCAAAAAAACACCCTTATTAAAACCAATTTTTGACATATTTGTTAGAGAACTAAGAGTCATTTCTATTTCTCCACACATTCTATGATATGTTTTGGAGGTTCTATCAGAATATCAGAAGGCTAGCACCGGTAACCAGCCTGTAGGCAAATGGCAAAGGCATCGACTTTTGAACTAGTAATCTGCGAAAAACAGCCTATAAAAACCAGTTTTTGCCATATTTTTGAGAGAACTGACAGTCATTTCTATTTCTCAACACATTCCGAGATATGTTTTGGAAGTTCTATCGAATTCTCAGAAGGCAAGCACCAGAAATCAGCCTGCAGGCAAAAGGCAAAGGCAACAAAATTTTTCACTAATAATCTGCAAAAAACAGCCTATAAAAAGCAGTTTATGCCATATTTAGGGGAAAACTGACAGTCATTTCTATTTCTCAACACATTCTATGATATGTTTTGGAAGTTCTATCGAATTCTCAGAAGGCAAGCACCAGAAATCAGCCTGCAGGCAAATGGCAAAGGCGACAACTTTTGCACTAGAAACATGCGAAAAACAGTTTCAAAAAAACCTCTTTTTGACATATTTTGGAGAGAACTGAGAGTCATTTCTATTTCTCAACACAATTAATGATATGTTTTGAAGGTCCTATCAACATATCAGAAGGGTAGCACAACAAATGAGCCTGCAGGCAAATGGAAAAGGCAACAACTTTTTCACTTAAAATTTGCGAAAAACTGCCTTAAAAAAAACAATTTTTGACATTTTTTGGAGAACTGAGAGTCATTTCTATTTCTCAACACAATCATTGATATGTTATGAAGGTTCTATCAACATATCAGAAGGCTAGCACCAGAAATCAGCCTGCAGGCAAATGGCAAAGGCAAGAAATTTTTCACTTAAAATTTGCGAAAAACAGCCTTATAAAACCCAATTTTTGACATATTTTGGAGAGAACTGATAGTCATTTCTATTTCTCAACACGATCTATGATATGTTTTGAAGATTCTATCAAAATATCAAAAGGTTAGCACCGTAAACCAGCCTGCAGGCAAATGGCAAAGGCGACAACTTTTGCACTAGAAACCTGCGAAA
The DNA here is from genome assembly GCA_945261195.1 of Cryptosula pallasiana. Taxonomy (NCBI): domain Eukaryota; kingdom Metazoa; phylum Bryozoa; class Gymnolaemata; order Cheilostomatida; family Cryptosulidae; genus Cryptosula; species Cryptosula pallasiana. The sequence goes on from CALYOO010000151.1 coordinate 63,306, forward strand.
AACAGTTTCAAAAAAACCTCTTTTTGACATTATTTGGAGAAAATTGAGAGTCATTTCTCTTTCTCAACACAATTAATGATATGTTTTGAAGGTTCTATCAACATATCAGAAGGCCAGCACAAGAAATCAGCCTGCAGGCAAATGGGAAAGGCAACAACTTTTTCACTTAAAATTTGCAAAAAACCGCTTTAAAAAAAACTGTTTTTGACATATTTTTGGGAGAACTGAGAGTCATTTCTATTTCTCAACACAATCAATGATATGTTTTGAAGGTTATAACAACGTATCAGAAGACTAGCACCAGAAATCAGCCTGCAGGCAAATGGCAAAGGCAAGAACTTTTTCATTTAAATTTGCGAAAAACAGCCTTATAAAACCTAATTTTTGACATATTTTGGAGAGAACTGACAGTCATTTCCATTTCTCAACACAATCTATGATATGTTTTGAAGGTTCTATCAAAATATCAGAAGGCTAGCACCGTAAACCAGCCTGCAGGCAAATGGCAAAGGCGACAACTTTTGCATTGCTTACAATGAGAGCTGGCCATATTGTGTAACAACTATAGTCTATAGGATGTGCAGGAGGCGTGACTCCTGATTTACAGCTGTCCTTAAGTACACTGAGAAGCAGCTTTATTCACTACCACACTGTATTTCGGTTAAAACGTAACTAACATTAGTGGGCCAGCGACAGCAAAAAAAAGGAATGTTGCAATGACCACATAATGGCATAAACAGAGCAGCATCAATGCTCAAGCAATGGAAAAACACCCACCACCTATGATAAAGGTATATAATACTAAGTGTCTACAAAACAAGTGCATGCTTGTACAAAGCGTGTATGGGACTATTGCTAAATAACATATTTCAACACTCCCACTTAGTTCCATACCAGTCAGAAAACTGTCTATGAGGCAAGTAGTAACAGATTTAGTTGTTTGCAATTCAATTGACTCCGAGGAGATTTCGTAGGTGACAAAATCTTACACTGGGTAAGGGTTTAGTGAAGATGTCAGCGAGCATGTCAGGGCTAGGGCAGTGTTTAGTCGTTATTGTGCGGGCAGCAATTGCTTCTTTAGTGTAGTGGTATTTAATGTCCATGTGCTTTGTTTTTCTGCTACTTTTGAGGTTGTTTGCGATGGCTATAGCTGATTGGTTATCCACGTGTATAGTTGTAGGGTCAGACTGTTTATGCATCATATCTGAGAATAGGTTTCTCAACCACACAGCCTCTTTTGTAGCATGAAAAAGACCTATGTATTCAGCCTCTGCTGTAGATAATGCGACTGTGCTCTGGCGTTTGCTCATCCAACTGATTGCTCCTTCACCATTCATAAATAAATTTCCAGAGGTAGAATGCCTGTCATCATTATCATCTCCCCAGCTGGCATCAGTGTAACCGACAAACTGATCTGTGGTTTTGTGATAATGCAGTCCATAATCCATCGTTCCTTTCAAGTATCTCAGCACACGCTTCGCTGCTGTCAGATGGGCTTCTGTTGGACAGGAGTTAAACTTCGACAATGCTCCCACTGCATGCGATATGTCAGGACGAGTGGCTACTGCAGCATATAACAAACTTCCGATAATGGATTGGTACAAAAGTGAATCAACTGGGCGGCTGCCATCATCTTTAATGAGTTTGACGTCAACTGCAGCGGGAGTTGACACGGGGTTAGCCTTTTCCATTCCAAATCTCTTTAAGATCTGTTGAATGTACGCTTTCTGGTTGAGAGCCAAGGTGTCAGTGCTCTGTTTGATGGTCATTCCCAGACAGAAATGTGCTTTACCTAAATCTTTCATATTAAATTTCTGGGCTAGTTGTTGCTTAACATCTGTAATTTCTTCTTCTGTATCGCTAACAATAACAAGGTCATCCACATAAACTGCAATTATTGTGTCTACGTCATTGTTGTTTCTCGTATATACGCATTGATCTGCATCCGACTGGTTGAACTGCAAGGATAGAAGGAATTCATGTAACACAGTGTTCCAGCATCGAGGTGACTGCTTAAGTCCATAAAGTGATTTATTGAGTTTACACACAAGACTCTCTCTCCCTTGTTCAATAAAGCCCTCTGGTTGCTTCATGTAAATATCCTCAGAAAGAGTGCCATTGAGAAAAGCAGTCACCACATTCATTTGATGTATTTTCATGTTTTTGGTAACAGCATGGGAAAGTAGGGCTCTGAGTGAAGAGTGAGCTACAACAGGTGCAAACGTTTCCTCATAATCGATTCCTGGCTTTTGTTCAAAACCCTTTGCAACAAGCCGTGCCTTGAACCGATCAACACTTCCTTCTGCATCACATTTTGTCTTGAAAATCCATTTACAGTCAATCGCTTTACGATCTTTGGGTAAGTCGAGCAGTTCCCAAGTTTTGTTGTCCATAAGAGCTTGATATTCTGTTTCTGCAGCTTTTATCCACTCAGTTGACTGAGGACTTTTGATTGCTCCAGCAAAACCTGAAGGTTCTACAATGTCACCAGCATAACAAGCCATGTGGTCCGCAACATTACTTGCATACTCATCGATCCCATAACGCACTGGTGGCTGGTGACAACGGACAGAGCGCCTGGGCTGAGTGGATGTCATGTTGTTAGTCTGAGTGATGACAGGAGAAAGGCTCACATTCATCTTCTGGTTCAAATCAGCAGTTGCCTTCCCATTCTCATTTTGAATTTGCATGCTAGCAAACCTCTGCTCATCAAAAACTACATCTCTCCTGATAACTACTCTCTGTGTGCTCTCTTGGTACAGTCGATAGCCTTTTGACTGGGTACTGTATCCAACAAAAGTCATTGACTCTGCCTTGTCATCTAGTTTTTGTCGCAATTGATCTGGTATGTGAGCATAACACAAGCATCCAAACACTCGCAGGTGACTGAGGTTAGGCTTGTGTCCTGTCCACATCTCATGGGGAGTTGTTTTATCCTGCAGTGCCATTGTAGGTAGCCGGTTTCTGACATAGACAGCTGTTGCAACTGCCTCAGCCCAAAATTTCTTTGGTAATCCTGATTCATTAAGCATCGCTCGGCCAGCTTCGCAGATTGTTCGATTGAACCTTTCAGCAACACCATTTTGCTGGGGAGTGTATCTGACAGTCAACTGATGTGTGATACCTTTCGATGCCAAATATCCATCAAAATCTTTGCTGACATACTTGCCTCCACCGTCACTACGTAATGTGCCAATTCTGAGTCCTGTTTCATTTGTCACTAATGCCTCATAGTGTTTAAACTTCGCAAAAACATCAGACTTTTCCCTGACAAAATACACAAATGCATATCTAGTGAAATCATCAATAAAGGAAACCATATACTTGCTACCACCAATACTTGCATTTGCCATGGGGCCACATACATCAGAATGAACTAACTGTAATGCTTTGTTAGATTTGATATTAGGTAATACAGATTTGAAAGGTGCACGAGCCATCTTTCCTTTAATGCAAGGTTCACATATGTCAAAATGTTCTTTAGACAGGTCTGCACCTACCACCAATTTTTCGCGATGTGTACATTGTATGGCTTGTAGATTTGCGTGTGCTAGTCGTCGATGCCACACGTTGGTGTGAGCCATTGATGCAATGTGTGTAGCACAATTTTGAATATCCAGATAGTACAGTTTATCAATGAGGGTCCCCATGGCACACACTTTGCCTTGATTGTCTTTAAGCCAACATCTTGAGTGTCCAAACTGAACAATAATGTTCTTCTCTGCTGCCGACCTGACAGAGAACAAGTTTACCTTCAAGTCCGGTACATGCAGTGCTTTAGTGATGGTACACAACTTTGTAGTTGTAGCATTAATGCGAACGGCTACTGCAATGTTGCCAATGCCGATGGCGTCTAGTAAGTGTCCATCGCCAAGCCCAATTTTCTGTGGCTCGTCAAATTCAGTATATGTGTCGAAGAGATGTCGATGGGGTGCCATGTGACTAGAAGCTCCAGAATCTATCAACCATTTGTGCTCCATTGCAGGATTGTACAAGTGGCTCTCATTGATAATGAAAGCACAGGCAGTTTCTGTTTCAGAATTATCTTTTGGCTCAGTGTACACTTCCACAGCTTGCTTGGCATTGTGTTCATGAGGTCTTCGTTTCAATTTGGGACAGAATCTTTTGATATGGCCTGGCTGGTCACAATAATAGCAAAGCCTTGACGCGATATTGTTTCTCGTTGCCACTAGAAGAGCTGCATCATTTGTTTTGTGCTGTGCACTGCTTGTCAGTGAACACTGCTCTTTTCTCTTTTGTTCCTCATTGATCAATGCTTGTTGAACAAAAACTAGAGTCAGATCACCAACGCGAGCCTCCAGTGCAGTGACAATTGTTGAGTAGCTCTCTGGTAAGCTGCCCAGGAGAGTTACAACCTGATCCTCCTCAGATATAGGCGCTTTGATGGCTGCTAGCTTGTCGGTAATATCCTTCATATCTTTTAAATGTTTCTCAATAGTTGTGGTCTCTTGCATGACAGTGCGGAAGTAACGTTTTTTTAAGAAGATTTTGTTAGCAAGTGTGTTGCGCTCAAAGTGTGCTTGCAACTTCTCCCATGCTTCCCTAGGAGTTGAACATTCAGTGATAAGGTAAAGAAGTTCGTCGCTTACCGCCAGGACAATTGTGGACATTGCTTGGTTAGATCTTTTGGTGTATGCTTCTTTAACTTCTTGCTCAGCTGATGCACCGGGCTCACTAACTGTTCCATCTACATATCCATAAAGCTCTTTAGCAATAAGAACGTGTATTAGTTTAAACTTCCAGGTGGCATAGTTATCACTTCTCAGACGTTCCACAGTCCATTTTTCTTCAGCCATTTTGGTTACGCAGAGTTTTAACAGCGGTTTAACGTTCTGGGCCCATAACCTGTTGAAAAGCAGCTTTATTCACTACCACACTGTATTTCGGTTAAAACGTTAAAACATTAGTGGGCCAGCGACAGCAAAAAAAGGAATGTTGCAATGACCACATAATGACATAAACAGAGCAGCATCAATGCTCAAGCAATGGAAAAACACCCACCACCTATGATAAAGGTATATAATACTAAGTGTCTACAAAACAAGTGCATGCTTGTACAAAGCGTGTATGGGACTATTGCTAAATAACATATTTCAACAGAAACTAAAACACTAATTAAAGACAGACATTGACGGGTCAGGGGTGAAGCCGTAGCAAAAAAGTTGAACAAAGCCTGTCCCTGGTAGGTAAATATATTTAGAAGGGCGAGTGCATTTATTATTCAGTAGATTAGTGAGGTGAAATGTTTACTAGACAAACCGGCCTGTTGTAACAGATAGCTGACAGTAAATACTTGGTGGCCATTTTTAATTAGCTATTATTAAATTAGAGGTAATGTATCTAGCCCGTCAGTTCGACTTCGACAAGTCCGAGCCATCATGTTTAATAAACCGTTTCACTTCACAGAAACAACAAAATTTGTATACGTTGACCATAATTATCTACTGATTGCTCAAAACAAAATCGTAGGTAAAGTTCATTGTTGTTCGATTAAATACACATTATTATTTAGTAATGTTTTATTTCACAGCTATGTATGTCCAGCATTACTGTTTGTGAAAAGGCGTTAAAGCATATCAAAAAAAGTTAGAAGCACTAACCTCTATCACTCCATTGGGTTGTAAAGAAGCCTCCCACTCTATCAAAACCGTAGTTTCACTCACAGCTTTCCCTGAAACTCTTTGAGGAGGACTTGCTGGAGCTGAATGTTGACAAAACACAAATCCATTTGTAAAGCACAACAGAATGTTGAAAGAAATAAATAATCTATTCATTTCTAGTCTTGTCAGTGGTTACAAAGTTGTTGGGTTGATGATGGAAGATTTAGTAGAAAGCTAAACTGAAGCTACGCAGTCATTGAACACAGCATTCATTAGCAGAAAAAATCATTGATTGGTTCACTGCAGTGCAAATGTATGGCTCCGCCCACACAAGAGCTTACACCCTATCAGGGCGCATATGATTGACACCTGAATGCCTCACCACTAGCAGACTTATTATCATTAGTATCAAGTTCCCTTACAACAAACAGAAAATATGCCAAAAAATATGATTATTGTGCACTTTCAGGCAAGCTTTGCCAGACTTTAAGATTAGTACTTGCTATTCAATGGTGTTGCCACACTTCCATTAACACAGTTACTGGTCACAAAAGGTAGTTACATGTTTATTTAGTAGTGAGTAACTGGAACACCGGGAAGGAAGTGGAAGGTGAGAAGTGAAGGAGACGATGTTATACATATAAAGGAGGTGATTTGACGTTACTAACCCGTTTCTTTGGGGTTAAATAAATTGTCTAATTATGCTGGGTTTTCACACCCCGTATTCTATATAGGGTAGAACTCGAGCCTCGTGCTTGTTGTATGAGCCGGAGACCAGAGAGAACATACCACAGTTGGAAATTAATCTCATCCTCGCTTTGTTCACTCCACCTTGGCTCTTCTTCACCGTTATACATGCGCGCAACTGCACGATGTACTTTGAATCGGCAGTTGCCATTGGCCCAACCACCTTATCTGACTTTATCCAAAATGCCTTAGCTGAATTGGATGTGATTTCATTAATCCATATGTCCTCGGGAGCCTCAGGTAAGGCTGGTGGAGGTAAGAGACAAAAATAAGCTATGTCAACCCATGCATGATACGAGCTGTGCATGCAAACAGGGTAGTGCTTGGTGCAACAAATAAAGTGGCAAGAAACAAACGGACAGGAAGTAGAGCATACCTGCCACAAATGGGTACATGCTACACGACATTCATTAAGCATTGAGAGGCAAATTGCTTACACAAACTTCAACATAATCATCAAGTTAACATGCTCTCGCTTTGTACCAATTTAGGTTTAGTAGACAGGAGTTGTCTGCTCCACACTTAACAATTATTGCAGGAGTAGAAAACTCCAACTTAAATCGTACATTTGCATTAAATAACTTACCCTGGACTCTGACTTGTTATGTGACCATAATAGTGCCTAGTCCACTCTTCTTTGTGCACGTGTAGATGTCTGACTTGTCTATGTTGGTAAGTTCAAGGACATTTCTACTGATAGTAGGATTGGAAAGCTCATCTAGTCGCTCCCCTGTAAGGCATGGGTGAGCCCACTGCCACGCATGTTATGTTGAGGAAGCCACCAGCCATGACGTTGTAGATTGAATCTAGTCGAATGGTGAACTGTGGAGCATATCAACTAACTGTAAAGTTGCCATTACTGCTGAAAATCTGCTTTTCTACCCTCACATACGTCTATGGTTCGTAACACAGATGTTACAAGGCGTAAAGCATCATGCACACGATCTAGGGTTGAATTCTCAGCTATTTTGCAAGCTTACAAGCAAATACAAGGTTGAACAGCCAAGTTCTTAAAAAAACTCTATAAAATAACAAAAAGCTTTTTTATTATATTTCATGCAATCTGAATATTTTCCAAGCTTGTGTATACTAGTGATGGAACGGGGCAAAAAAATTCAGGTTCGGTCCGATTTCGGATCTTTCCACCCAAATCGAACCGGTCCGAGGCAGTCCGGTCTGAATACTATTCACGTTTGACAACTCCTTGCTTGTTCAAGTTTATGCAGAAAGTCAAACAGGTTTCTAGGTTACTTGATGATCAATTCAATTTTAGCAAAGCTCAAGTATGAAGTAAAAGCAAGCATCATTTTTCTTTTTTCTTTCAACTTTTGCTAACACTAAACATCCTGATAATTAGGGTGTAAAAAAAAATAAAAATCAATTATTTTACTAATTCTTTATTAACAATACAACTACAAATAATTACCTATAATCAATAATGAACAGCATTTACTTTTGTTAAGTATTGTTGGAATTATCAAGGGTAATAATATAATAAAATTTTTGTGCTCTTGGTCAAGTAAACTGGTCGAGTCAAGTGAATTGATTGCGTATGTCATAGATAATAATTATCAGATTGAGCACATTGCTGTGTGAGCAATGAGCATTTCTTATCCATACAACTACAAATTTTACTAATAACAAATAGCATTTACTTTTAATAATTATTGTTGGAATGATCAAGGAGTAATACTATAAAAGTTCAGTGTTCTTGGTCGAGTGAGTGAGTCTTAGGCCAAAACTTGAGACATTATGTATATTTAGCTTGGAATATGCTGAGCGTTTTTTATTGGGAGTTGCATGCCCCTTTGTTATCTTTAGTGGGCGGGGTTTTTTGTGTTGGTTTCTTGGCTCAAGTTAAAGGGATTGCTTTGGCGACCAAATGGTCGCTGATGCAAAGACTTTAGTATACATTAACTACCCTTTTTGGCCCATAGCTTGATAAGCTCTGTTTTGTGTTTTGTTGTAATTTTTGATCTTTAGCACAATATATTTTATGAACTCAAAGAAGCATGTTTCAGATGCACATGGAACACACAGACAGACTTACATAGCAATTGTAGCAATTCCAACAAAACGTGATACAAAACAAGAAATGGTAAAAACATAGAGTTGTCTTCTCTTATGAACGGAACAAGACAAGGAAGGATAACTCTCAAGATAGCAATACACAACATCTCCCTTTTAAGCCTGGAGCTATTCGAAAGTTCATAATTCGCCTTCCAACTGCCAATTTACGGTTGTCTATTCTGCCTCGACCATCGACGAGTCTGTCTGCATGGATTGCTTGGAACTAAGACAGTTGGTATTCCTTCGGATAGGTGGGCATCTTCTTCGGCCTCTGCAGCATGCACAATACCGAACCTGGGGAGGATTGTCTGGCTGTGGTGGTCTAGTGGGCATGACCGGAGCCTTCTGCGACAACGCCCCCAGGTATCTGAGTCTCTCAATGGCTGGCTGGTGTGGTCTGACATTGACAGGAGCCCTCTGCGCCATAGATATCAGGTGTGTGAAGTCTGGGCCTGGCTATGGTGGCCGGATCATGACCGGTGCCCTCTGCGACCGGAACTTCACCCATTGCGGGATCTTCTAGTTTCACCAGAGTACTGCAATTACACCTGATTACCCCGTTTTGGGTCAGTAAGTATTAATATAGGAGCAAATCTCTGTCATGGAGTCTAAGGAAAAGGTTCTCCTGGTTCTTCGGGTGTACTTTAAGTAGACACCAGTTACTATGAGAACCTGTGAGGTACCTTTTTGTGTGCACCAGGTGTTATAACTTTGAATGTTTTTTAAGTATTTTTTGTGATTTGTATGTTGATTTAAATGGCTCCGTCATGGAGGTTTTCCTGGTCCTGTGTTTTTTTGTTAGCGCGAGCCTGAAAGGTACCTTTTCGTTGCACCAAGTGTTTTAATAATTTGTGTTATGTATTTATTGTACAGGGGGTTTATATTGGGATTTTTATGTCGATTTAGATCATGAGGTTGACTAGTTGATAAACATCGTATGTAGGTTTGTACTGAAATTTTTATTGTGAGTTTGATTGTTGGATTAACATTGTATAGTTATTGGTATAGTTTTATTACAAGAAATAAAACTTAAGCTGTTTGTTTCCATACATAACCACATACATATCCATGTGTATATCCATGTACATATCCATGTACATATCCATGTACATATCCATGTACATATCCATGTACATATCCATGTACATATCCATGTACATATCCATGTACATATCCATGTACATATCCATGTGCATATCCATGTGCATATCCATTTACATATCCATGTACATATCCATGTACATATCCATGTACATATCCATGTACATATCCATGTACATATCCATGTACATATCCATGTACATATCCATGTACATATCCATGTACATATCCATGTACATATCCATGTGCATATCCATGTACATATCCATGTACATATCCATGACCATAGTTATGTCCATATCCATGTACATATTCATGCCCATGTACATAATCATGTCCATGCCCATATTCATGACCATATTAACATTGTATAGCTATGAACATGTCCATGTCCACTTATGACTATAACCATATTCATATCCATGTACATCTCCATGTTCATGATCAATTATCTACATGTACAGTTACATAGACTTCAGGAATTAAATCTGTGAGCTACACTCATTTTTTTGTTGACATAATGATCTAAAATGAAAAGAAGCTATTAGTAAGTGATAATAAACAACTTTTTTCGGGCAAAAATCCCTTGCCACTACATAAAACTTGTGCGCACGAAAAAACTTTATTTGCGCGAAAAAACGATATGTAATATAAAGTTTTTTGCGTACGAAAATAACAGTTTTTCGCACGAAGAAAATGTCAATTTTGCAAAAAATCCATATGTATATTAAGAAGGATTTTTTGCGCGGGGAAAAAGCACATTTTTCATGAAGAAAACCAAGATTTCTTAAACGGAAAAATAACATTTTCACACTGGTAAATACCATATTTTTTATACAAAAACCTTTTTATATCATATAAGGATTTTTCACAAAATTTTTGTCAATTTTACACAAAACTATATATATTATAAAGGGATTTTTGCACGGAAGAAAAGCACATTTTATGCGCAAAATAATATTTTTTAGCACGAAAAAATGTCAATTTTCCGCCAATCTATATATATTATAAAGGGATTTTTGCGTGGGAAAAAGCACATTTTTCACAGGAAGAAACGAGATTTCTTGCACAAAAAAAACAACATTTTCACACAAGTAAACACCATTTTTTTGCACGAGCGGAAACACACAGTTTGTGCGTGAACAAATTTTAATTTTACACAAAGCTATATATATTATAAAACGATTTTTGCGCAGGAAAAAAGACCTTTTTTGATCGACATTGCCAAAATACTACAATGCGGATAGGCCTAGAAGAAGCAGTTTTGAAGAAGATGCAAATACCAGAAAAAGAGTACAACCAATGGAGAGACAGCCTTTTATCTTGACTCATAATCTCGAATCGTATCTATACTGTCTATAATTGTATAAGTTATTATGGTCGTATTATAGAAATCATAGTTTAAGTTCAGTTGGATTTTGAGGAGAGAACAAACATCAAGCTATCTTGAGTTCTAATGTACAGATTTTGCGACGAATATTGTTATACTACAGATTTGAGTGTGATATGACTGGTGTTTTGCCTCTATACCAGGTAGTTTTCTAGACTAAATTTTAAATTTGAGATTTCCTGCTCAGAACTAGTGATTTTGTAACTGAACATTGTTGGAATTGGAAGATTAGTTCTGTGGTGTTCAGGAAGATTGCTTTAAAGGTTCGAGGGCAATTGAGAGACTTAGTACAGTGAAAACGAAAATAGAAGAGCTGAAGAGACTCTGCTTTCTACCACAAGCATTTACCACTTGCTCTTAGTTTTTGTAAGTTGTTTTGTAGCTCACAAGTAATGTTTTCAAGTATGGGTGAATGCAAATTAAACACTCACAGCATTAACATCCCTGGCACCTCCGAAAGTCATACATCACCCTTTTTTGAGATATAGAGCACATAATACTGTAGTCGATTTACACCGTCTTCTACGGACACAACAATTGACTCTTCATGAGCACCCCTTGTGCTTACTTCACCTGTCTCCAGACACATGATTTATGTGTCTGGAGACATGATAGTGTGTCTGGCCATATTAAAACTAGGCTACAGGCGCCACTCCTAGTGTGCTCTTCAATCAATTCCTTTAAGTTTCAGCTTAGCATCCATACTCCCTCGGAATCCATTGAGTTTGGTTTCCTCGGAATTACTGCTGGTGGCAACTGCTATAGAAATGTGCTCAATTACCAGTCCCCATCATTCATGATCACAACTAAAGCAGTATTTTCTCACCTTAGCAACTCTGACTTTTGTTTTTGATTAACTACTGGTTAATGTGTCCGGCCACTGCGCTAGGCTGTGTTGCTATACAGTCTTGGATTTAAAGCCCAGTCAGAAATGCCATTTTTTCAGCAGTTGCAGACAACGCGCATGACTGGTCGACCAAAAAAGTTGTCCCAGAAACGAAAAATCCTCATTTTTAATTAAGAACACATTCAAGTAAAATTTGTTTGGGAAAATCTCATAGATCCACTTAACAACTAGATAAATGAGTAGCATTTTTTGGTGTGAATTGGCGGTTGAGACAAAAACTCTACATCAGAGGACAGTAAAGGAGTTTTTCCCCTTAAAGCCCAGTGCTGCCTGATAACATATCGAAGTGCCTCGAGGAAATTTGCTGCCTCACAGGCAACCCTAAAGGCAACCAGAAAAACCGAGGACAAAGTATGTAGGTGAAGTAAGCACTTTGTTTCCTATGTACACTCTGGAGCTCACAAATCAATATATTTTTAGTAAAAACTCTTAATCTTGAATTAAGTTTCAATGAGATTGTTAGTGAAACTAAATAGAATCAATGCCAATTGTTTTAAAAAGATTTTAGATGATGTTGTTATGCTGTTTTTGCTAGTGGACAGTTGTGCCTTTGTTATTGTAAAGGACTCTGCTCAGTATTCTCAAACCATTACCCCACTGATCTTTGATTTGCATGAAAACACTACTGTTCTCTATGATAGCTACAGATGAGTTTTTAATACTGAATGTAATTACATACTGTGGTGATTTTCCTCCTTTCACTATGGACACAATGGCATCCACTCCTTCTGGGCACTAGAAACTGTTTTGGGGTCCACGACCTAGACGAACCATACATTATTTACGTGAAAAAAAACACTCTATTAACTCATTCTGTTTAGCAACATAATAAAGTCATAGTACAAAAATCCACAAGCTTTTGCTTTCTCTCATGCACAACAGCTCCTTAGATAGTAGAAGGCAGGAAATCTCACCCCCTTGTTAGGAGTGAGCCGATAACAGACAATAATACAAAATATACACAAATAATAATAGACATAACAAAACACAGCAATACAGTGAGCCAATGAAAGGAGCGAGCACATGGCAAAGTGGCTCTGGGGACTTTTCAAGCTCTTTTTGGTGAGGGTGAAATCTCTCACTCTTTATATAGTGTCTCTGCTTCCTAGCTTCTGCTTCTGTCACTCACACTACTTCGGGATCCAAATAATGAAGGGTTTTCAGCTACTTAGTCCTCAGGCTACTGTTATCAACCATCTTCAATGGCCAGCTCAGGGAACTGACCCAGGGTGACCCAGGGTAAGTTCTAAATGTTTGATAGGTAGAATATGGGTTCTATACTGGCCCGGTATAGACCCGGTATAGCCGGTATCCTTAAATCCAGGGGAATATGTATACGTGACGAAATGAAAGGCTCTGGGTCCACTTCAAAGCCATTACTACAGATAGGGAGAGGGGTACAGGGGGTTTCAAAAGTGGGCGGGGGGGGGGGGGGGGTGGGGAGACGGGCGGGGTGGCTGACATAACATGAAAACCCCTCAAAATACTCGTTCATCTCTCTAATGATTTGCTATCAAGCTATCATTTCATTACTGCTTTTTTCAATAATAATGTGGTGGATTTTGGCAGCACACATGTTTTGTACATTCCTATACCCTAACCCAGAGGTGACTCTGACATTATTAACTAGTCAGACAGGCCTCCCCAAGTAATGTAACCAATAGCCATCGCTTAGAAGTAGATTATTTGTCATACCGATCCTGCAGCTACCGACCCTGCAGCTTTCCTTACCGACCCTGTAATGACCTTTACCGATCCTGTAGTGACCTTTGCCAACCCTGCAATGGCATACCGGGTCGGCAACAAGATGGCCGCTCTAGCCAGAACTCTAAGAAGATCTGTATCAACTCCCGAGGACGTATCCAGGACCTAGCTACCTCCACTTACCGTCTACCTGGATCATAAGGCTAATTAGACTAAGGACTCAATTGTATAGCTTATTCCTTGCCACTAGGCGCCTTATCCATTTAACATTGTGTGATTTTGTATGTATTGTCATCTGATTGGTTGCAGCATTTCCTGCTATTTTTTATTGGTTGCACCAACATGATGCCATACACTTCCGGTGATCAGCCTATAAAATGCTGCTTTTTCATATATACTTTGCCACCTATCACTTGCTGCTTGTGCTTTGGACTTCTCTAGGCGATTGCCTCCCTAGAGTTTGATATGGGGACAATAAATGTATTCTATTACATAAAACTATACTTAGTTTGTCTGAGCTGAGGGCTCACTAGTAGTGAAGTCATTACCGACTTCTCTGTTGCTACCAGCAGGTCTGACCGACCCTTTGTTACCTCTAGGAGAGAGGTGTTGCTTTGCTGTTTCACAAGCTAGCGCTGTGAACAGCTGTTGTCAGAGGACAGTAGTAGAAGCCCTACTGACAGAATCCGCTACAATAGATACTGCAGCTTTTTATGAAAGAGTCATGTAAACTTTGAAAAATTTATTCATTTAAATAGCTGCAAACATTGTTGGAATGATTAAAACTTTTTTCTTTCATGGTGCTCAAAGAAGCATTTAAGTTTATCCTGATTTCAGATAAAGTTACTAGTTATATCACTAGGATGAGTGTACTTGATATGGCCCAGGAGCAGTCATTGGATGATTTATAATCCTGCTCCTGGAATTGAATCTGCTGGAGGAGGTATGTTAAGCTGTAACTTATGGGAAAACGATGTATATCGGTGTGTGTGCGTGTGCGTGTGCATGCGTGCGTGTGTGTGAAAGTGTGCAAAGCAATCTTGTGTTGTTAAATGGAAATTAGTTTTGTTCACATGTCCAATAAATTTTAGACTGAATTCCAAGGCAAGATGTTAATGTGGTAGATTTAGATACATGTCAGTAGTACACTGCGTGTTCGATATCAAAACACCAACAATCAGTGCGCTAGAATTTCAACCCCAGCTATAGTAAAAGTGTTATGCTGGTGGAATAACTTGCTGTGCCGGTGGCACAGCTTGCAGGGCCAGTTTGGACTCCTGCAGGACTTGTAGCGACCCCTGACCAACTCGGGATGGTGATACTGGGTTGGTACAAGATGGCTGCCTTAGCAAAGGATATCCAAAACCACCTAGGAGCTTACTCTAACCCTAACGCCGGAAATACCCTTCCTTGGATTACCGGATGTAACAACCACAGGTTAGGTATAGCTTCACGACCCTGCGAGGTCCAGGATTGGACAATGGAGATAGGAATCTGCCCTTTAGCCACTTGGCACCATTTAAATTTAATCGAATTCTTTCACATGGTTGTTTATATACCTATTTTTATTGGTCTAATTACTTCCTGTGCATGTATTGCTATATCTAATATGCAAATCACTTCCTGCCAGCCTGACTATATTATGGTTGGAACTTCTGTACCTCATTGCATTTATTCATTCATTCGTTCGTTCGTTCGTTCGTTCGTTGGTTCGTTGGTTAGTTCGTTCGTTCGTTCATTCATTCATTTATGTCTTGCAAATCACACTAGTGGAAAGCCACACTAGGAATTTGGTATTGATGAATAAAGCCACTATTCAGACAGCACTATGTGTATTTAGTTTAAGTCATGATTCTGTACTTGCCAACTGATTCGGCAGTAACTGATTACAGTAGTCACTGCCACACCGGCACAGCATCCTCTCTGGGGAGAGGTAGAATACTCAACATTAGTGGAGTGTTGTGGAAACCAGACCGAAATGCGTTGCGTTAATCAGAGGAGCAGCATGCTCTAACAGCTGACACAAAGCACCTACTGCCATGGAAAAACTCCTTGCAAATCTGTTGGACAAGGAAAATGTAAGTAAAAATTGTAGTGGATTTCACTGGACATAAACAGTGACCACTACTGCGCAGAGGTCCCCCTGATGGTGCTACCACAGGCATGCCTCCAATGAACACAATAGACAAAGACTGGAATCTATTGGAGTGAATATATTGCTCTGTCTAGTAATTATTAATAATAATTAATCATACCGGCACTGGGTATTCACTACTCCGACCCTGGGTAGCTATCCCGAGTCGGTAACAAGATGGCTGCCCTAGCCTGAGAGGCGAAACCTAGCTCAAGTGCCTCCAGATACCACCTCCCAAAGCCAACTACCGTTAGATGTAGAGAAACGTGAACCAAAGGCCAACAAAGACCAAAGAACTCTCAAGGAACGTATTAACCTATCACTAGCCAAGCTAATTGTAGACTCTCTTTAGTTCTTGGCGCCAGTGCACTTTTACTCAGTTATCCTTATGTTATTGGACAATACTGTTTTCTATATATTGTAACAGTTTTCCCCGTGTATAGGGTTAACTGTCACAGGTACTTGCAAAAGTGCTCTATTTGTCTGGCAGCTGTCTCTACTTAACGTGGTAGCGTGGCAGCAGAATGACAAGGCTAGATTGGTTTCTCTATTGTGCTTAGATACAACCAGATGCTGCTAACAAGCAGGCACAACTGTGTCAAGCAACCGGCCTCACAGATATCACAAGATTTTAGGGTAACAATACTTTATTACCACTAACAGAACAAACAATGTCTAATTGTGCGCACAGAAGTGTATGCTTGGCACAAGTACAGAATAAAGAACGGTTAGTAACTATGAGCAAGGATTGAGTAAAAACTCAACATACAATCCACTTGCTAGTCACGCCTGAGTCCTCTGCTGTCTGAGCGTCTTGTCCCAAAGCTATCTATCAACTCAACTCGAGAGCTGGGCTAAATGCAAGCGTATTTATACCAGATAGATAATCAAGTAAGAACATAAATATATGATTGGTTAAGTAAAATACCCCAGCGAGGCACAAAAAGCAATAACTATAATTATAGATATATGAAAGTGTCACTAGAAGCGGGAACATCCTTACTGAGCTTGGCTTAGTAGAGCTGCGGTGCCTCTGCACTCTGTGAGCATCCAAGCGTAGCCTTCAGTGGTCTTGAGTAGAGTAAATATATATACATAGCACCGGCTAGAGATGAGAGAGCTGCACTGTGCAATTCCATTACAATATATCATATAACTTCCTGCCATGCTTCCTGTGCATGTTGGAAACTTTCCATTGACACTCCCTGTAAATCTGCCTATAAAAGGCAGAGACTTTGTGATACTTTTTGCATTACCTCTCAGCATTGTATTGGATTGCCACCTTACATTCTGCTATGAATAAAAGTTATATTTATACACTACTTGATAGCTCTGAGTGTGTATGTCTGAGCCGAGTGCTCGTTACCGTTGTTAAAGTCAGTCGTTTACTTTGCAACACTTTGTTTGTGCCATCCCGGCACGGGGTCACCTCTGAGTTGAGGTAGACTGTAGATTGTCAGGCCTGCAGTGGCTGACGGTATTGTTGTGGCTGAACAAGACAGCGGGTCTACCAGCACAACCCCCCAGCGGAAGGTAGTGGATGTGAAAATCCGCTACATTGGTGGCAGCGGTGGGATCAATTCTCACGCTGTGTAAACTTTCCAGTGATATCCAATCAGCTACTCCAGTCTTTAATCTGCCGTCTACTGTACTCTCCTAAAGCACTACCAGAAATCAAAGCTCTTGGTCTTTCAGCACGTCCCTCTATAACTAAGTTTCAACTTCAGATGTTCCAGAGCTAAACGGGTTGTGCTGCAATAATTGAGTAACTGACAGCCAAGTCTAGGGTCTCACTGCGTGTCAGTGTCTGTTAATAATTATACTATTTAGAGCGTGTATAGCTGATATAGATTGCTGCCTTGACTAGGTATTGATAATAATATATCTCAGTAAACCATATGATTATTTTTATACGATTTGCCAAGCTATGTGATACTAGCAGCTAGAGGTAGCAAGTGGTGTGTAGGGGGTGTGTACTAGTTCCACCACAATATACAACAGTTACAACTTGTAAAAATTGATTTTTGTAAAACAGCAGAATAATCTTGAAAATCGCCCTCTAGAGTCGTGAAAATTTATTTTGATTAAATATTATCTTTGTTGAAGTTTGCCCTCTCCAAAATTTTAAAGAGTTTTGTTTGTTATTCTAGTTTATTCCGGTTACACTTGCTGTCTAATCATATGATTTCATTAATATCATGTGATGGAATACTCATTCCAGTTGTCATAGGAAAGTGAATAGGCCTGACTCAGAACAGTACAACAAATCTTAAACACATTCTGTAGGTTCATTGAAAAATTCATGATACGCTCTGTAGATATTTTAGCAATGCATTATTGTTTAGTGCAATTACTCAGGTTTCACTTGTACAATGATAATCAATAATGCCTTTGAATTTCTAGTGTTTAGTTACATCAGCGTAAACTGTTCTCAAAACAAAAATATTTTACTCTAGCTCAGAGGAATGTCACAAATGAATCACTCTTCCAAGAGCTTGGCTGTGTAAGTAGTTGTATCTGTATTTGTTGTCTTTATTTATGTAACTTAGTTCTAACTGTTTGTATTGTTGCTTACTTGGCTATATATCTCTATACAACAATCAACACTTTAGCTGCAAAAGTTTCTTGCAAATGGTGACCAGAAACTGAATCACTGTTTAAGGAGACAAGCATAGTTTCAGATAAAACCCACAAAGCACTGAGTGAAATAGGGTAAACTCTCTTCTTGCCATGTGACGGAAGTTGTAGTCAGATTGGTTTGCATTACCAGGAATGTCAAAACTCTGACAAAGGAGAGTTATTACGTTTTCAAACTTTCTTTCAGCAAACAGTTGGACAGGCAACTTTTTTTATCGAATATTTTAGAGACTTTACTTAAGCGATGCCTTGTGAGCTTAGCCAATCACCAAAAGAACCTGCTAGTAAATTTTTTCAATGTGACTAACTGCTTCAGTGTACTTCCGCCTGCACTAATTGGACCACCAAAATTTAACACTGTACTTATCAGCTAACAATAATTATTGCGATTGTTTTTGACAGGCTTGTAAAGAACACAAACTGTGATGTCATTTACCCGGTCAAGTGGATTCAGTAGGTCAGAGCCTAGTAGAACGACAAGAAGACGCCGCTCATGTAAGTCGACATCAAAACTACATTATCAAGGGTATAAAAATACAACTCAAACGAAAGTCATTGCATTTTATTTCATTGTTTTTTTTAGCTAGGTTCAAGGCTAACAAAGAAGCAGCAAATTTGAATAATCGTCCAGAAGATGGCAGCAAAGTGATCCAAGTAAGTCAAGGTCACACCATTGAATACAACTAGCAATTGGTTTGCTTCACTTTTAAGGCATCTAATCACTTTCAAAAACGGAATTTGGAGATGGCAAAGCTCAACAAAGATAATCTTTAATCAAAATAAATTTTCATGACTCTAGAGGGCGCTTTTTCAAGATAAAAAGTCATAACTGTTGTATATTGTGGTGGAACTAGTACACACCCCCCTACACACCACTTGCTACTTCTAGCTGCTAGTATCACACAGGTTGACAAATCGTATAAAAATAATCATATGGTTTACTGAGATATATTAACTTTCTGCCGTAAACTATCTGTGTCGCTGACGCTTTTTGCTTAAGAAAACACTATTTCAAAAAGTAAGTTAAGACACTACAATATTCATACTTTGGATGTTTTTCTGTGCTTCTTTTCAGGATGGATACTTGGCTCAAGCAGAAGATAATACTTCCTCAGACAATCTCAATGATAGTGATGCGATAAGTTCACCAGTGGATTTACAAAGACTTGCAAGTACAAACAAGTGATAAGTAACAGAACTTTTGGTTTGATACAGTAATCAATGGTAGAGTTCCATTACAGGTCCACTGAAAATTCTTGTCGGACAAAACTATTGATTGTTGCCAAAGCTACGCTATCTCCACAGGTCTGAATGCCATTTGTAATTTCCCCTAAAGATCATGCAGGGCTGATATGCCACCAAAGGCAATACAAATAAGTTGGCCTCCAACTTGCCATGTTACAGGAACTATCAGCACCAAATGCACAACTTCGTATTTCAGAGTTTCCGACATTTATTCACCTTAACTCTTACAAACAACACCAGCATATGTAAAAAGAAGCAAAAAAGGATCAATGTTAAAATGTAAAAAGTGTGGAAAAGCTCAATCTTATATAAGCCAAGTTACAGGAAGCCATGCTCATTACCTAATCATATCTAGAGCTAATATACGGCACAAAATCGTTACATTAATTATAAATACAAATGATTAAGGGTAAGGCATAATATCAAAAACACATGGAGCCCAAAGGTAGAGGGGGATGAGGGGGGGGGGGGGGGGGGTTGGAGGCAGAGTATATACGTGACTAATTAATTTAGACAGTGATCAAATGTGCTTAACTTCTAAATTTTGGGTTTTTGGAAGCCTGGGATCGATAAACGACTACTTATATAGACGATCAAGTTTGAATTATGGTTGCTGAAGTTTCTGAGACTACTTTTGGATTGATACCAAAGTCAGCCATCTTGCTCCTGGCTCAGGACAGCACTCAGTACCCTGTGCTCGGTAGTTTTTACTACATGTTATAATGACACTACCCAGAACTAATGACTCTATTTATTGCTCATCCTATGCTAGTGTTTAGACATGCATTCCTGATGGTTAAGTGCTGCACACCGGTTAATATGAAGGTACTACAACCCACTACAATATGTTGTCAAAAACTTTAAAACTAGATATTTCCAAGAACAAACTGTGTAGAGGTTGATCTCGAAAATATTTGTTGTAAAAGTTTTGACAACAAAACAAACCAAAAGCTCTAAATAAATAATTAGGGCGCAACAGTAGTTTGTAAGGCTGGAAACAAGAAAACGAACTTGAAGCATGGTTATGTTGTCTTACTACAAAATGAAGTATGAATGACATGCAGAGAGAAGAAAGAGTAGTGATTGATAAAAATACACTCTTTCTTTTGAGTGCATTGTGGCATAAAATTATTTTCAAAGGTTGCATTGATCAACACTTAAATACATTGAAGTACTGAAAGCAATAATTGCGTTTTAAAGGTAGCAATAAATGTTAAGAGAGCTGGGTTGTTGTTTTGTTAGATTACAGAAAATCTCCCGTAGCATTGAGTACACTAGAGACTAGGAAAGAATTTGCTGATAATCAAGAATCTATTCCACCTGAACAAAATGCCAAAAACAATGTAACGTATTAACTTATTTACTAAACATATTTTTAGCGACACAACTGTTGACTTTATCAGGCAGCTTAGAAGGTGTATTCGCGAGCTGGGTCAATGAACATCTGCTATTACTTATAATTGGTATCCACACCAGTTGGCTGTAAACTCATCAATCCAGGAGCTCGTATTTTATTATATAATACTAAGAAATAATGTCCTTCAATCCGGATCAAACGTGAAGATATAAAATTCCAATGTGCATTGTAGCGAGCATAATCATTTTCACATGTGTAGGCAAATCAGCAGTGAAGCTTATCGTGCCATTGATTCCTTACTGGTACTCATACTCATGCTGCCGGAAGTAGCAGATAGTGATAGCGAGAGAAAAGAATAAACAACTTTACACTTGCTAGGTTGGTAACGTATATTTCGAGGCAACTCATTCTTGATTAACTATAATAATAACATTTTTCTTCATTGTTTTAACAAAATAGCTCTGCATTTTTATTGTTATGATAACTCTATTTTCAATATATTGTTATTATACACAACAATCAGAATAATTAATGGTAATAAACAACATATATAATTTATATTACTAATAAATAATGATAAAATAATAATAATACTGAGAATAAAGTGCTTTGAAACAAACGTCACTGAAATGGGTATTTATCAATTTTTGGTTATGGATCGGTAGTTTTTACGAACTATGAGTATGCCTCGCAAATTAACATTTTTTTTGCCAGTGAGGATGATATTTTGCGATCCACTAAAAATACTGTTACCTCCCCATTTGCGTTAAATAAATGGAGGAAAATATTATTTATTAAACCTATTGTACAGATCAATCCAGCCCGCGAATACACCTAGAATATTATTTTGCTGGTTTTAACAATTTTTAAAAAACAATCTATTCGCATGGTCCGAAAATTATCACCTCAATTTGATGTTCAAATCTTTTCTACATTTAGAATGCAGAAGCATATCCAACTACTGCAGAGGAAACTTCAGTAATAAACAACAAGCATGCAACAGCAGCAATGTTACCACAAACTATAGACCATAGTTTAGTCACTGATAAAGAGAACTTGAAAGGTATCTTAAACATATACCATAAGATCAGATAGATGTTTTCACAGAGCTTGCAGAGCTAGATGTGTTTGCCCTAAAGCTAAATTAATTTGAATTTAGACATTTATTATTGCAATAAGCTATAACTTAAGATTGATCAAACTATTTTGACTAAAATGTGCGTTGTGACTTTCTAAAACCATTCAAGAAGTTCCAACAGTCACAAACCCAACAGTGACAAGTGGCAATAGCAGCCAGAAACTGGACCAACAAGAAGTTCAACCAGAATTTCCGAGCGTGAGTTGCAAGAAGCGTGAGACAAGCAGCGATTGCACACCACTACAAACCCCTCCCCCGACACCAAGGAGAGCACCAGAAGGAGGTGCTAATATTTCAAACAACAATCAGCCATCTCAAAGTGAATATAGATCTGTTAAGGTAAGATGATTAAAATCGTTAATCAAGGAAAAGTATGAGCACATTAGAAAAATGAACAAGTAGATGTTTGATTTTGTGAAAAATATTTGATAATGCTACTCGTTACATTCAGCTCGCTTTCCTCACAGCCAACTCTACTCTCTCTGATCTACTCACTCCTACCTCCAACTTCCCATGCGAAATCTTTGATGGACTTGCTTTTTGTATACACCTATGATCACATAGAGTTGGACTTGCCTTTTTTTTCGCTTTTCTCATACCATGTTTGCTTTTTATTTACACCCAAAATCATGCCTTCCTCATTAATTAAAAAGCATTATATGTCTTTTTGCCTATTTATCAGGGTGGTTACTAACCAAATACGTAGCAGTAATTTCTGTAGATTTAAAAAAGTGCCTTCAACAAGGTTTCAACTCATGTCTAATCACAGTAAAGATGAGCTCCGTCAATATAATTGGGTGAATCGTCACAAATCAGGACAAAGGTTTAGTTGATTAGGCACTTCTAAATTCTTGGGTGTGGTGTAACTGCGGACTACTATTAAGCGAATCATGAGCATTCATTAAAATTTGTTGATGCTTTACATCTTAATGGTAGAAAGTGAGCTGTAAAACAGTGCCAACGCTAATGTACTTTGTAAAAGAGTTTTCATCAGCAAAAATTGAAGAACCATGCAAAAAAATGTTGCCGTAACACATAAGTTACCGATGAAATTTGAGCCTTGCTAAAGCTTAATAGAAGGCTACTATCGAATATCCAAACATTCCACAAACACACACTTGATTGATACAGCGGTAAAACTTGTTATGCTATTATTTTAGGAGCATGAATTAACTTTACTGCATTCTCTCTGTGACCGAGTTCTGAGCAACCACACTCTACAAGCCTACAACAGCGCTCTTTGTTGGTTTGAAGAGCAAATTCTTACAAAGGTCTAAATTAAATTATTTGTTTTTTGTTCCAACTATAAATATTTTCTAGAAAGTTTACTGTAATACCAAAATCTATTTTTTGTCAGCTTTCTGTCAGCTTTCTGTCAGCTGTTGTTATTGAGCACAAAACTAGACCGAGATACTGTCATTGTACATGAGTTTGATTTTTTCAGGTTGTTCAGGATAATTTTAGCCAGATAACATGCATGCAGTACTTGAAGGAAGAAATAGATGAGCTCATCAGGCAATCAGTACAGGGATACAAAAGTGAATGTCTCTCTGCCGCAAATCAATATGACATAGCTCCATATCAAAAGTGAGTTTGAGAACAATTAAAATTTTATTCTGCAAAGTGCCATTGTTGAGGTCACCATTGTGAAAAAATATCATCTCTGTACACTTAAAAAAGACAAAATAAGAAAAAAGTAGAAAAGAGTAACAATTGAAAAAGTCATAATGCTTTTCTCTATTTAAAACAAAACAGTTTATTTAAAAGAGTTATGTTAAATTGTAGTGGCTCATGACATTAGATGCTTTCGCTTTCAGGAGCGTGCTAACAGCTGGAAAAAGTCCCAGGAATTTGCTAGGTATTTTTTTACATTGGAAATAAATAGATAAATGTAACCAATAACCTTTGAAAAATATCTCAAAGCATCAATTATAATAAATAGATGTCGGCCTTGGTAGTTGCAAAATTTTATACAAAACTGTATTTTCTGACTAACAGCCATGAAGTTTTACAAACTGTACAGTTGTTTCACAAATAGTGCAGATGAACTTGAATAATTTGGATGATTTGGAAAAGTATAAAAAGGAATGAATGCTTTAGAGATAGCATAAACTATTTACAAACCATCTAAACAATTTTACAGTCCAAACTGTAGAAAAATTGATTGACCTTCTTGACAAGGTTAGAAAGAGTTGCAAAGCACGTGGCCTTCAAACCAAAACAGTTGCTCTCATTTTCCCTATAGTTTCTATGTAAAACCTCTTACATGAAGTAGTGATATTAGATTTAAAAAACTATCTAACCACACAAATGATTGTTGTAAGGTGTATTCACTGGCACGATCACTGCGTACAGAAAATTTAAAAAATAGTATTTTTAGAAATTTATTTAATGCAAATGATTTGGTAGCTATATTTTATGTGGATCACCAAATTCCATACCAACGGGTATATAAAACTTGTTTGTGAGGCATAGTCATCGGCCATGAACACTACCCATCCATAACATAAAATTAATACATAACCGGGAGGGTGACATTTTTTTCAAAGCATTATTTCGCGGTAATATTATTTCAGTATTATTTATTTATGTTATTAATCATATATATTGTTTATTAGCAACACATATTATGATTATTATTTACGTAATATTATATTGTAAACAAATTGATTATCATAATGAAGAGCAGACCCAATTCACTAAAATAATAAAAATATTTATCATTATAGTTAATCAAAAATAAATTGCTTAAAAATAAACGTTAAAAGCCGAACAAGTGTAAATTTTGCTTTCTTGACTCGCTCGCTATCACTATCTGCTACTTCCCATAACACCACCCCAGCATTACCAAAAGAGAATCAATGACACATTCAGCGTTGCTGATAAAATTTTTGTTAATGTGAAGATGATTTCGCTCTCTACAATGCACATGGGAATTTTATGTCTTTAGAAACTGGTGAAGATCGAAGGATATAATTTCTTATTTATCTCAAATAATAATCAAAAGCCTGTATTGATGCATTCACCACCCACTTGTGTGGTCTCCAAATATAAATAATTTCAGCTCTTCATTGATCCAGTTGGCGAATACACCTATAGCCTCCAAAATTAATTTTCACCAAAATGAAAAGTTTTTATTCATCGTTTGTAATATTATCGACTAAATAATGAAAAACTTTTTTTTTTAACTATTTCACTGAAAGTTCCTTGTTCGTTGTTTAATTAAAGAAACATCTGTTGTAAGCGGACCAAAGATGAATTATTGTTAAAGTAAACCAGCCAATCAGCTCTGGTTTTTCAAGCTTTTAAACCATTTTACAAAATTTTCAGAAGGTTTTAAAAAACTTGGACACCCTCCAAAGCTTTAAAAAATTTGATGAAAGTTTACACATTTTAAAAGGCAAAACACAAACTTTTCTGAGTCCCGATATTAATGTAAGTAATATTCATCATCATGAAGCAGTTTTTTACTTTGATGTTAGTTTGATATTAAGAGTATTTGCGACCTGTTCGTCGTACAACATGGAAAAAAAAAATAGCCCCGTCTTACAACTACCAAAATAAAGTTTACATATTCTAGGTGGACAAGTTACTTGTAAATAATTAATTGTGGTAAATAAAAAATTGTGAATAGAAATAATGTATTACGAATAAATTTTCGAAGAGACAAGAGGTATACAGATAGAACGATACAAATTTGTGTGTAGCGTTGTCATGAAAATGTTTGTGTGGCAGCGATGGCGTTCCTCACATTATTATTTATTTAGTGTTCAGTTTCATTCGCAACCTACGAACAATATAAATAAATACTTGTTGATTACTTTTTGCATTCAGTGAGCTACTCTTTTATTGCAATGTGGACGGCGAACAGAGGTCGTGAATACTCTTATTATTGGACAATTTTTCAGGCGTTATAAAACAAAACTCAAAGCTGAACTAGAGTTTCAAAAAGATCTGATAATCAAAAACTTTATAATTGAACTGGAAAAAGACAGGGCTGCTTTGAAGGGAAGCCAGCAGCACCTTAAAAACCAGCAGAGCAGAATTAAGGAGCTTACAGATGAGAACCGACGACTGAAAGAACTGACTGATAATTGAGAGGAGATTTGATCAGCTAAACCAGCTACATGGTTTACCCAAGGGAGCTCTATCTGTTACAGATGTTTTAAAGCCTACTAGTTCATTTCAGGGCTTTTAGCATCTTTTTCAGCAGCCGAACCTATCGTATTACTGTTGAAATCTCATTATTGTCATAGTAACCCACTCCGTCATAAATTTCAATTCCCAAAAGTTTTATTTGTTATTATTTATGTACACCTCTAAGAGTTAATACTTGTTTGAAACTACAAACTGAAATAGTTTTGATGCTGTTTATTTATTATACAAGCTCCTGTTATTTTTTAGCTCTGCAACATGAGTGTTTTTTACAGTAACGTAGACAAACTTACTTGGTAGCTTTGAATGATTTTATGAATTCCATGACCATTTACACATAGATTTTGTGATCAAGTGTGTTTTATGAAATATTTATGTTCAATTTTGCTAAAACAATCAAAAGTCATGTTGCTCCCGCGGCTGATCAAATATTTTGATGTTACACTCAAATTTTTTTGGGTTATTTCTATGATGATCAGGAACAAGCAGAGAATCTGAAGAATCATAAAAAGAGCAAATATTTTTCATGCAAGAGTCATAGCACTGGATTTGGTGTGCAAATATAAACCATAGCCAAATAAAATGTAGCATGTAAGTTTGCATTAAGCACATTATGCTATTGTGATGGAATTGCCTTGTCTGCAGTCTATTTTTTTGACTTTCCTTCCTATTGTACATACTTTTTATAAATACTTGTTCAACCTTACTCGGTACATACCCCCAGCCGTTTACTTTACACCTCACATTTTTCATATTTATGCATCCGCTCCTTACACACTACATAATTGATGTGACAGGTGCAGTCATCCATAAAATGTGTAGCATCAAAGATCAGTTTTGGAAGTCATCCTTGAAATTTAGCATAAATTGTTCTCCTGGCAATGACTATTAATTTCTATTATTTTCCTTTCTCCTTTCTCAAACACTTTGGCAAACAGAAGAAGACATGAAAATGAAAGAGAATCTACCAAAATAGCAGAAAAGGGAAACGGAATTAGAATGTCGAATCATAATCTATACATCAGTAAAGCCACTGTTTGTCTAAAGATAAGACTAAAGCCGAATTGTTGAGTGAGGTGATTTAATCCAAGCATAGCCCAGCTTCTGAAGCATAAAAAGCTTCTATGAAAACTGATAGCTGAGAAAGCAGATGGCTTGCTACACAGGCCAGTGCCATTGCCATTGCCTTACGACCTTGAAACAAAAGACTACGACAATGATGACAGGCCGAGAAGAAAAAGGTGTTGGAGAAGATACAAATACCAGAAAAAGAGTACAACCAATGGAGAGAAAGTTCTCTATCTTGATTCGTATTCTAGAACTGTATTTAGACTACCGATAATTGTTTAAGTTACTGTGGCCGTAATATAGAAATCATAGTTTAAGTTCAGTTGGATTTTGAGGAGAGAACATCAAGCTATCTCGAGTTTTAACGTACAGATTTTGCGATGAATATTGCTATACTACTGATTTGAGTATGATATGACTGGTGTGTTGCCTCTATACCAGATAGGTTTTCCAGATTAAATTTTAAATTTGAGATTTCCTGCTCAGAATTAGTGATTTTGTAACTGAAAATTGTTGGAATTGGAAGATTAGTTCTGTGGTGTTCAGGAAGATTGCTTTAAAGGTTCGAGGGCAATTGAGAGACTTAGTACAGTGAAAACAAAAATAGAAGAGCTGAAGAGACTCTGCTTTCTACCACAAGCATTTACCACTTGCTCTTAGTTTTTGTAAGTTGTTTTGTAGCTCACTAGTAATGTTACCAAGTATGGGTGAAGGCAAATCATACACTCACAGCATTAACATCCCTGGCACCTCCAAAAGTCATACATCAACCTTCCTTTGAGATATAGAACACGTGATACTGTAGTAGATTTGCACCGTCTCCTACGGACACAACGGTTGACTCTCCATAATTAATGTGTCTGGCCACATTAAAATTAGGCTACAGGCTCCACTCCTAGTGTGCCCTTCCATCAATTCCTTTAAGTTCCAGCTGAGCATCGATACTCCCTCAGAACCCAATGAGTATGGTTTTCCTGAAATTGCTGCTGGTGGCAATTGCTATAGCATTGTGCTCAATTATCAGTCCCCATCATTCATGATCAGAACTAAAGCAGTATTTGATCGCCTTTGCAACTCGACTTTGCGACTTTGCGACTTTTGGTTTTTGATTAACTACTGGTTAGTCTGTCTGGCCACTGCACTAGGCTTTGTTGCTATACAGTCTCGGATTTAAACCGCAGTCAGGAATGCCATTTTTTTCAGCAGTTGCAGAAAACACTCATGACTGGTTGACCAAACAAACTGTCCCAGCAACAAAAAATCCTCCTTTTAAATTAAGAACACATTCAAGTGAAATGTGTTTCAGAAAATCTCATAGATCCACTTAAAAACTTGATAAATGAGTCGCATTTTTTTGTGTGAATTTGTGGTTGAAACAACAACTCTCGACATTGCCAGAAACTTTTAGACTTAGCTGAGTTGCAAAGAAACTGTGTGACTTTGACTTGGTGCAAAGAAAAAAATAGTTTGAGTTACTAGGCCACATGGAGCAGCAGTGTGTTTTGAGGTTGCTAAGTTTGCTAGTGCTTTTTGCAAGAAGCGAGCCACAGCCCGAATTCCGCTGTAGTTAAAATAAAAAGGCTATGAATGGTCTCGTGCAGACAGTGAGATTGTAAGCAGTGAGACTTTGTTATACTATATGGGAGATTGCTAGAAATTTCAACGGGAAAGAGTGCAGACTTAGCTGAATGAATGTAATCTTTTCTTAAAATGAACAACGACAGGCTTGGAATGAATGTCGACTATGCTATGAAGCAGAAAAACTTGATGTTTATCTTCGAAAGTGTTGCTTTTTTTTCCCAGCAATGTATAAAACATCATTTCAACTTTCATTGCCAAACTTCTTTAGCTGGATGAAAACAGAAAGATTTTGGTATTCCTGAAATGTATGTGGAAATGGCGGTTTGTGTGCAGCCAAAAATGAATGTAGAAACTTTTGAAAATGAACATTGAAGTTTTCTTCTCTTTGGAATACACAACGTTTCTTCCAGGTCTGTCAAAATTTGTTCCAGAAGGTGACTACATTCGCTCCAGCTATTTCTGCATTCATGTCAACGCTCATGCCTGTCTACATTTATTCCAATATTGACTATATGTCTCTGTTGAGAAGCAAAAGCTGCTCAAAAGTTTGAAGAATAGTGGCTGGATGAGTGTTAGCGAGGTACGTCTTTGGTGTCACTTCCAAGTCCCAGCATACATTGTGGATGTCTCCTGTGACAGGTACCGTTTAAAAGTAAACTATGCAATGAAGCTCGCGAGCAGGAATATAAATTGATATTTATCTATCTTTATGGGTATCTCTGCTGTGACAGTACTTTGATGGACTGGTACAAACTTTCACTCCTTCTAAGCCTTTAACGCTCCCTCTGCACCCCACTACACACTCCTAATCCTCTAAGATGCCCCCAATCCTATTTTAGACCCAGGACCATTAGAACCAGTCAGAGCCAGGAGATGTGTTTACGTAAGGAACAGCTAAGATCTTGTGTAGTTGCCTGCTACAGCCCATGATTGATCTCAGAAGAAGCCTTACACCTCTTCTCTAACCAGATTTATCTTCCCCCATCCTCTTTCCAGTCATAATAAAGGAACAAAATTAAACGAAACACGTGAAAATTGAGAGTTACGCTTTCCCGCTCTTGTAAAAATCCGTTTTAATCAGAGAACAGTAAAGGAGTTCTTCCCTTACAACTCAGTACTGCCTGCTACCATATAAAAGTACTTCGAGAAAATTTGCTGCCTCACAGGCAACCCTAAAGGCAACCAGACAAACCGAGGACAAAGTATGTAGGTAAAGTAAACACTTTGTTTCCTATGCATACCCTGGAGCTCACAGATCAATATATTTTTTGGTAAAAACTCTGAATCTTGAATTAAGTTTCAATGAGATTGTTAGTGAAACTAAATAGAATCAATGTCAATTGTTTTAAAAAGATTTTAGATGATGTTGTTATGCTGTTTTTGCTAGTGGACAGTTGTGCCTTTGTTATGGTAAAAGACTCTGCTCAGTATTCTCAAACCACTACCCCACTGATCTTTGATCTGTATGAAAATACTGGTGTTCTCTATGTTAGCTACAGATGAGTTTTTAATACTGAATGCAATTATATACTAGTTCATTTCTGTAATTATTCGCTACTATACTATCATTGTATTACTGATTTTTTTAATCATAGAAACTGCAGCTTTTTATGAAAGAGCTATGCAAGCTTTGAAAAACTTTTTTCTTTGATGCTGCTCGAAGAAGTATTTAAGTTTATTCTGATTTCAGATAAAGTGTTGTGGAGATGTGATAGCAAGAAGCAACACGCTTATAATTTAAGAGTTGTCTTTTCTGAGTTTACGCATTGCCAATAAAAAGAGAGTGGTTTTATGGCGATCAATATTTCTGTTCTAGATGCAGCAACGAAAACAGAGAGCCACTATCATGCAAAGAATGATAGTTAATGCAAAGCCATAAGCAGACGTCTAAAGCAACAATAATCTACACGATATAAATGTCAGATATCTGTGTTTCATACATCAATATGTATATATTCTCGATACCAAAGTATTTGTTCATCTGATTGCCTTGCTTTAGCACAAGAAATTATTCATTATAGCAATAAATATTGTCTCATTATCAAGTGGTCGACTTTTAGCTTATACGATATACAATTGTTGTAAGAGAAGACAACTCAATAGATTAACTTTTCTGCATGGCGACATGTTTTGCTAGATTCGATTTAACAAAAACTACACCCAGCTTTATGAGCGCTTGAAAATTGGGTGAATCAACTCAGCTGAAAGCAATTATAATACTTAGATGAAATAATATTTCTCTGTTCTTTTTTAAGGGACAGCTCGATACTTATGTACTAGTTTGAGATTCACTTATCCGATTGAAAACTCGCTGTTATTAAATTTTCAGAAAGTTTGCATATTTTATGTTTTTGTTGCATAAACTTTTTATGCTAAACTATTCGAATACCAATGCTTGATCAGAGCCAAATTGGTACACACAAAAACCAAGTATTTATTGTTATTTGTTAAAAATATAAAGTTTGATTAGCCAAAACTGAATTATTGTGGGGGCAAAAATATAATATTTTTTACCTGTACACGAAAGATAAACATTCCCTTCCACGTTTTTCCCTTAAAGGTCTTACCACATGGGAGCGATTATGTCTGCGTTATCGCAATTGTTTGCTCACTGCGATTTTTTCTCACAAAAATCAACCATTATTCATCGCTGAGCATGCAGAGTGAATTCGCATTTGCACTTAATTCTTTTGGTGAATTGCATTTACAAGCTGTGAAGTCAATTCATTCAATTCTTGAATACAATTGTTCAGTTGATTCTTGTATTAGCAATTAATTAAATTACCAATGCTTGTGTAGCAGTAGCAATTTAGTATTTTCCATATTAATATATTGTTATATTATAAGCATTTGTGTTGATTACGATGTTATTGGCTTGCAGGCATGAAATAATTTTGGCCTACAACATTGATGTTCATTATATTTAATAAAATAAATAATAATAACCGTAATAATTATCAATTCAGAAAACATTTACTCATTAATTCTTAGAGACTATAGTAGGACCGCGCTGAAGTCTGTACCTGATATGATTTGACAATAACAACCAGAAATTAAAAATATTTTTGACATAGAGTTGTCTTCATTGTGGGAGGATAACTCTCAACTGATTGCCTTGCGTGTGGGGTTGATTGCTAATTAATTCTGCACACACTAATTCGTAAGTACTAATTCACTTCTGTGCGGCAAGGCCTTAAAATGGTCCAAACTTCCCTCCCTCTACAGAGTGTATTCTAGATAAGAGATGGATTCCTGGCAGCCAAAACTAGCCCACAGTAGCCTGTTGTAAAGCTAGATGACTCTAGATAGATTCTAGACTCTAGACTATAGACTCTAGCTAGATGACACTAGCAAATCTAAGAGCGGCCTTGAGATTTTCTTTCTTTTCTACAATTTCCCAATGTTTGCCTATTGTTTCCCGATTAAGACGTAACCACTTGTCAATACTTGACCAATGGTAGCTAACTTAGACCAAATCTGTTTTCATAGAAGGTACCACAGCAGATGGGTTAAACAGATTTTGGATACACCATATCAAGCCCACACCAACTGTGTAATGGCCCGAAACAGCCAATACTAACCTTAAATATTTGATACAGAGGCTCAAATACCAACTTCAGAGAAACTCATTATCAGAAGGCATTCTTCAGTTTAGAGAAAGTACATACTCCCCTTTTGAAGAACCCTCAGTACCTTTGACCTGGAGTTGATATAGGTATAAGTAGTTTAATGCATTATCTCAAGTTTTGTCACCACTTAAATGAAATTTAATTTTCCTTGTACCTTGAATTGGATATTATTATGGTTATGGACTCTACAATACTGTTGATATCATTGTTTTATTTTACCTGAGAAACTTATGCTGTTTGTATTTGATTGGATGCACCAAACAGGGGCCATTCTAGGATTTTGCCAAAGGGGGGGCGTAAAATCGCTTGAGTGCGCACAATTTTCTACTGTTGCTCATGTTTCAATGATGTTAAATACAATGAACTTCAACTTGCTTTTAGATAAAACTTGAGACAGATTTACAACTAATAGATTGAATTGTATTCTCTGTCAGTAGCTCTGATGAGAATAGTAAATTGTAGAAAACAGTTTGGAGACACTGCACGTTTAACCCTCTGTGTGAATGAAAATGCAATCTTGGCCAAAATATTTGTACATCTGTGTTGAGCAGACTAATTAAATTAATAAAATTCAAGCTGCATATAAATGTATACCATGTGCAGTTCAATGTAAATGTGTTTTAAGTGAAATTCCATGTGAATGTGTACAATGAAAAGTTTCATATAAATGTATTACTAAAAGACAGGACTGATCTGATATCTACTCAAGTTATTAAGATCAGCAGTCAATATAATGGCAAATGCAAAAACACTGCACAGGTGAGCTGGTGTTTGAACACACTAATGCATCAGACGATACACGGTGGTAACTGCTTTACTCTGATATAGGGTCTGAAAGAAGAAGCCTTCTAGGACGCATCCCTATGAACTTATCTACGACGCTTTCAACATTAAGCTTTTTGACTAAGTCTTTACGCTTATAGCCTAAAACGAATGCATTTAGTGAAGCTTGGCCCATCGTAGATCTCAATTTTGTCTTGATGTACTTCAGGGTTGAATTAGCCCTTTCAGTAGTGGCGCCAGTCACGGGAATGGTCATGAGCAGTTCAGTGGGGACTTTGATATTGGGATAGAGACTTGGAGCACTGCAGTATTTATAAATGTCACTCAGCTCTGGTGAGCTAGTCTGCTCACTACTCCAGTAGTTGTAGTAAATTCGCAGCTCTTGGGTGAGGGAACTCCAATGAGGCAAATCATCACAATATCTTTGAGTATATGTGGTGACAGAGTCAACAAACTCACTCTGAACTGTGTCTCTAAGCAAAGAGGGAAAGAGAAGGAAACCTGTATGTGTAGATCAAAATAATTAGAAATGGAATGGTTAGCATTAGATTACTATAGTCTGACATAATAACCTGAAATCATGTTGTTTTGGATCACATAGCTTCTTCAGCAGCACTACTTTGGCTAGATGACTCACATGTTAGCAGCAGTGAAAAAGCCCTGTAGTTGTGATGGGTCTGTTGCGCTGCTGTTAGTTCTTTTCTTCATTACACTAGCTGGCAACCCGTTTCTTGAAGCCATACCCGATGGAAAGGAAGATCAGGAGATATCACCTGCTAACTTCTTTAGCCTTCTAATTCATGGGCATCAGTAGGATTTTTCAAGGGGAGGGGTTGTGGAGGAGGTGTGGGGCTTGGAAACCCTTCCTCTGCAACAGCTCCGCGTTAGCGGAAAATTTGGAAAACATGACTTCTGAGATGCCTTGAAACGTACTCTAAAAGTCCAGGCTGTACATGTAAGTTAATCATGAAATGGTTATAAAAAACTGAAAATGACTATTGGCTTAGCAAGACAAACCACCTGCACCAATCTACTTCTTCATATAATAAAAATGATAATATTATTATAACAACTTGGGTGCCAAAAAGTACATTAAACTAACTTTGAAGAAAGGGTTTTGGCTTTTGCGAAAGACTGGACATTCCATAACAGTAAATGCTCTTATTTATTGTTTATGAGTATTATCATTTACTATTATTATTTATTATTATTACAAAATTATTTTTTTAGAATAAATTATGTTAATAATAATTAATAAATGATAACTTTTTTATGGATGAGATGATATATTGTTAATTAATAATAATAATTAATAAACATTAATATCAATGCTAGTATGATATCAAAAATAATTAATACAGTAACAATTATATAAATAATAATACCAATTATTTTATTATAATTATTTATTATTTTATAATAATTGTTACTGTATCAATTATTATTGATATCATACTATCAGTAGTATTATCACCCCCACTGATTCTTCATTCCTTTTTTCCTGCTGCTAAATGACTATTGATAATGTCTATTTCCTTATTATTACAGTAATAATTAAAAATACTAAACTGAGGAAGTCGTTTTACATTATCTCTCTGTAACATGATAGAAGAGAATCATTGCAAAAATGTACGTTGCTGCTCTCTTGTTTGTTTACATGGATTGTGTTCCAGAGAATGGTCCATGATTTCATAACCAATGTGTTTATAACAATGAAATGTTGGTTCACAGGCTAACTAATCTTTTTGATGGGAGGTTGCAATTATTACTTTTAAATGATGGAAGAACTTACAAGAGCACCTAACTCCCATAATTTTTTTTTGCTTAGTTCAAAGGGTGGTCGTGCGACACATGCGACACCCCCCTAGAATGGCCCCTGCCAAACGTTCTATATGTTTTGATTAGTTGAATATATGAGGTTAAGTCAGACCTGGAGAATTCAATTGCTCAATTGTTAATTGTCAATTGACAAACAAGTCACAAAGAAGACAACTCCCAATTGACAATGTTCTTAGAGAAAATAAACCGTATCCGCTTATAAGCAAATGTAGCAGTTAGTAATCCACCATAGTTGTGCTCACTCTTGATATTTAATCATCATTAGCTGTTTTCGATAACCAGATTATTGGTTTGTTGATTGCCAATTTTTTTCAACTTGCATCAACGCTCATTTCAGCATTTGTCAACCGGTTTAGCGTAAACATTGAGTGCTGGGAGCAAATAGAAACCAATGCGTTGATTTTTCTGCGGAGTTTTCTCACCAAATACACCCACTTTGCAGCATAAATTGCTGCACCAGCCAATCACGATAAACCACTACGTAGTTTTATTGTGAAAATAAGATATTTATAATCATAAGCTCATAATTAAATAAAAGACGAACAAGAAACGCAAGTTATTAGGCATACTATTACTAAATAATAATAACAATAATAATAATAAATAGTAGTTCTTAAATTGTTATTTTGCAGAACCAGATGGTGTGTTGAAATAATAAAGCGGATACAAAAATGTTTGCTTTATTGATTTTATGTTTTTTTTTATAACTTAACTAGTTTGAAATTGGAAGCTTTCAGCGTGCTGCTATGCCAATCAATTTGCCATGTCTAACTATGCATTGGATAGTTCATCAATAAAAACTTCATAAGATAAACAATTGTTACATGAATAAACATGAATCAGTGTTTGAGTTTTGCTTCCAGTGCTAAGCCCCTGTACATGATATAAATGAATTAAAAAGAGAAGATGACTCCGAAAAATTTTGAAAAATTACACAAAGTTTTATTGCATAAAATAATCATTTGAGTGTTACAGGTGTTGATTGGAACTTATCATATCAACAAGTTGCGACACCGATAATACCTCTTATCCCTTATCCTGCACATGAAATTTTCTAGTATATGAAACTGGTTCACTAAAATGAACAGTTTAAACTGGTTTGTTATAGTTCACTTGGCAACCAGTCTAACTTG
Source organism: Cryptosula pallasiana (assembly GCA_945261195.1). NCBI lineage: Eukaryota > Metazoa > Bryozoa > Gymnolaemata > Cheilostomatida > Cryptosulidae > Cryptosula > Cryptosula pallasiana. The sequence continues at coordinate 99,545 of CALYOO010000151.1, forward strand.
TGACCCAGCAAAAACTTGATAATTATTCCTTCATTCAGTTAGCAACATTTTGTTAGCTTTGATTTCCGAACAAAATTATTATTCGTTGATTAAATTTGTTGCTGGCTGAATTATTTGTGACATACTTTGTGAGGGCGATATAGGTAGTTAGGTAGACAAAAATAGCCAATAAAAATTTCAAAAATTTTCATCTCTGAAGGTTTTCTCAAAAAACTGCCAACAGCTCATTACTCCCATTATCCTTTCAATGCCAAGGCAGAAGTCTACAAGATTAGTTGTGGTTTCTCAGAAATTTACAACGGAGTTTCAAATGATATATATAGCCAACTTGAGGGACAGTGGATGGCATGTCAACACAGAGTTTGTTTGTCTTAGAGATAATTGCCTGAAATGGATATAACCTTATAATGTTTCAAAACAAATAAAATAGTTAGTGCTATAAGCAAATCAATACCAGCAATTAGAGAGGCTATTTAGGCTCTTTATTGATTAACTTAATTGTGTTACAAGTTTATTGGGAACTAAAATCATCCGACTTGGTGCTTTCTAAGATGTTAAAAATACATTTGATAAGTCAAGATGATATGTTTTATACAAATAAGAAAAGTTAATTCAACAACTAAAACCAGCTTGTTTTGTTTTTTGTCTATCTCAACGATAACCCTAAAGTTGGGTATAATAAACCATAAGCTTGTGATATATCCGGATTTAATGCTTTCTAATTACTCATAGGAGTTTAATTCATTGGAGTTCCCACTTCAGTGTTCCCATGCTTGGGCTATTCTATAGTTACCTCAATTCTTTTGTAGTAGTGATGGTTAGAAGCGCGCACTAAGTTGTCATTGTTATGGCGGGAGATTGATAGCCAATAGAAATGTAGTCTTGCTGGATTGCTAGCTGTTATCCAATAAATATTATGTTGCTCTAGCAAGTTGTACATACATATACAACACATGTTTTAAGATCATTCTTTTATGTTACAGACGCTGATGAGTGAACATGTACACATATTGCCTGCATCACAGAAGTAGGTGCACCACGTAGGTTGTGGCCTGCCAGAGAGACCCAGAATCACTTTCTATCCATCTATCTGAGATGCGCGGTATTGACGTATATCATTCCTACATCCGAGAAGGAGAGAGCACTGAAGCTTTCCTTTTCTATTAAAAAGGTGCTTACTTGCTTAGTGTTTATTATTAATTGTCTTTTCCTGCTCATTATGTAATCCTAGTAACTAATTAATCATGTAGATAATAATCTAATTTTGTGTAGTTTAATATTGTGGTGGAATTTTGTGACCACTACCATTGCGCAAGGTCCCCCTGACAACTGCTGGGTGTCAGGCACGCCTAAATAGAGCCTGGCACAGCCAGAACACAAGCAAGTAAGCCGGTAGAAACCCTACCGGCCCTGCGGCATTTACCGCCGGCCCTGCAGCATTCACTGCCGGCCCTGCAGAGGTACCACCGGCCCTGCAGCACACCCTGCCGGCCCTGCAGCATGCACTACCGGCCCTGCAGTGCCACTACCAAACCTATACCGGGTCGGTGAGGAAAGAACTACTATAGCCTGAGAACCTAAATTGATACCAAAGATGCAGGAGCCCGACTTTGCAACATAGCTGTCCTCAAACAAGACCAAAGCCAAGGACCACAAGCCATAAGGACCAGGAACTAGATCTACTCATTGCACCATCATGAATCAGCAAGATTGACTGATAAGCTCCGCCCCCTACTTCTGGGCGCCTTGCATGTTTAACCCTATATTAACCAATGATTGTATCACATATTTATATCTCATGTTCTGATTAGTGTAATCACTTCCTGCCATTGCTGATTTGTTGCCCCTTATTTGGGCATATGTTTTAATCCTGTTCTGCCTATAAAAGGCAGAACACTTCACTTGATTCTTTGTATTGTATTGGGATTCTGCTTGTAATTGAGCCAAGTAGCATAATACATTTACCCTTATTGTACATTGCTGGTTATGCTGTATAATAAAGTATGGATTACTCAACAAGACATTGAGTTGTGCGTTTGAGCCGTGGGCTCTGAGAACAGTTGTGGAGTCGGTATACTCCTCTGTTGGAAGTTGACCTCTGGAGTGAGGTGTTGTTGGTGGACGTTTGGTCGGCCCCCCCCCCAAAAAAAAATCCACTACAATATGTAAAATTATAATAACAATAACAAAATAATAATAATAATAATACATCTAATTAATATCTTGACAGCGATAGCAATTGCTTAGGTAGACTAATATTGTGGGGGATTTGTGTGATTGCTAGTGACCCCAAAGCCTCTTCCCCCTCAGTTCCCCTGACCTTGTACTCCTTGTTATCCCTAAAGAGTGTTGTCAGAACCCCTTCCCTTGATTAAAAGTGTGCCGAAATAGGGTTGAACTTTCTGCATCCAACCGAAAGTTACCATTGTTTGTAGTATAAAATATAGTTACTTCATGCAGACTCGTGACAGTTTTTCCCTGATAGCTTCCATGCTGTCAATTGTATACTATAATGACATGTCCCTAAAAACACTTTAGACTATTTTTAAAGACAGCAGCATCAAATCTACCTGCAGCAACAGTTTTTTCAATTGTTATTTATTACAGTTGTTATCCACAGAACTTCGGGGCTTGCCAAAAAAAAAACAGAGACGATGCGTCCTGTAATAAAAACTATTCGTAGCAATTTCCGGTTGCTTGCAAAAAGTTCAATATCACAAACCCAATTCATTTAAACTGAGCGAAAAAGCTAGGTTATTACTAACACATTTAGTAACGGGCGCATCGTCTTCCCTCTCTTTTTCGGCAAGCCTCTGATGCCCGTGTTATCATTAAGTTGTGGCTACACAGGCCGATGTTTTGCATCGGAAGGCATTCCGAAGGGCGTGCCCGACGGGCGTGTCCACTTCGGAACATCGTGCGACCTGTTCGTGAGCATAACCAACATGTTGGTCTATGCCCGATGCCGAACAAACATCGGCTTTCTCTGATTGGTTGAAACAAAATATTTTGTCAAGCTCATCAAGTTCAACCATTTACAACACATTTCCGTTAGAATTTTTGTCAACAACGAGCATCCACTGCAACTCCGAAGGAACTATTATGTTATAATAATAAAATTTGAATAGTGAATTAATTTTTACAAGGCTCATAGAACAGTGGTAATTGACAATTTCAAAATTACTGAGTATAAATATATTAATAAGTAAGATTAATAACAAGTACAATGAAATAAAATTCATTATTACAGCATTTATTTATTATTATTAATTTTTATTATTATAACTAATGAATAATCACAATAATATCTGGAAGATTTAATAATAAACAGAACCAACACAAAAATATTGAAAGCAATTTTTTCATGGTGAACAAGACCAGCCATACATCACAATGAAATTGTTCTTTAATTATTGTTGTTGTTATTATTGCATTATTATATCAGGGAAACAAATAATTCGTTGTCGGAAATGAAACAGACAAAAACCCGCACTTTGTGCCGTGTGATTGGCTATTTCAGTTGCAGTTCACCGATGTGCTCGTGTACAGCGTCACGCTTCTTCGGCCTGTGTAGCCACCTGCACATAGCCACGAACCATCGCATAGGCACATCGGTATCAGACCATCGGTGCAGTGTAGCAAAGCCTTTATTCTAACTATTTTTTATATAGTTATTAGTGAAATTTTTTTTATTTATTATAATCATTTATAATTATGATTCTACTGTTTATGATTGCTATTGTAATTATTAAGGTTATTATTGACTTGTTATTAGGTAATAATAATTATTATAAATGATGCTTCTTATAATTTTATAATAATAAATAATAATTATAGTAGTAAGTAACAACTTATTATTATTATATTATTATTTATAATTATTATATTAATAAATCAATTATGATAAAAAAATGAATAATTGATTTTATTATTATAAAAAATTGTCACCACATTAAATTCTTATTGTCATTTATAATAATAGTTTCATAGAAGTGTAGATAGATGCTAATGATTAATTACTTGTATTATTATTATTTCCCCGCACAGATACCAGACAATCCATTTACACATAAACGTTGCGTTAAATAAGTTAATTATCGTTGGTGTTTCATCGTATTTATTAACTACTGTACCAACGATGATCGTATATAATCGCTGACCGCATCGTGGTTATTTAATGATTATTATGCTCTATAGCTACACTTGTGTGATAAAAACTTATGTACGTGTAATCTGATATAGCCCTGTGAGCTCCGTGGCTTGTTCAATTATATCAATCGCATTGCAATAGCCTGTTTATTCTAGTTTAACATCTCAACTCCGTATTTCTGCATTGTACTCTATATAAAAATTTTGGCATTTTCCGGTTGGACTTACACCAGCGCCCCCTATAAGGGGGGATAACCCCAGTCACAACCCCATTGCTGTAGCATAGATGCTGGCTATCCAGGGCCTATATCCACCCTGGATCCAAGGGGTGAGTACTTTTACCAGCTATACAGGCTATACCGGCTGAGCCTGGGATAAATGGCTGCCTACACCGAATGAGCCTGGGATAAATGACTGCCTATACTGAGTAATACAGGGATAAATGGCCGTCAAGAGAAGCCTGAGCTGATGACAAATATAGGAGCCTGCTGAAACCACACATGGAGATAAAGCAATGAAGCAGAACAAAGGTTAAAGGAGGAGCATTGGACCTACTGAGTGATGTGCCATGCATACCCTATTCCTATTGATCAACTTTGTTTATATTTTTGTATTACTTGAAATAATTGGTTATTATATTGTAATGTTATGCAAGATTGGATCACCCTAATAAGGGAGTGCCCTTCCTGATCTCTTCCTATAAAAGGAATTGCTGAAGATCAGGAAGGCAGAAGTTTTGTGGATTGTGTAGAATACTTGTATCTTGCTAAATAGAATGTATCTAATAAATTATTATTAAGAGGAACATTTGTATCGTTTGTCTGGACGTGGTCCTTGCATCAGTTGTTAAAGTCGCAGTACATGGATGCCGTTGTGTTGGTAGTGTAAGCAGAAAAACACTACAATATCCTTTATTAATGTGTACAATTTTTCTAGCAGCAATGTAACTACTACAACTAACTTGTTCTCTTGCGTGCTAAGCGATTTAACTAATGATATGGTAAAACAGTTGGTGTTATTAATTACAATGATAATTATTATTCTGTTATAGTTATACAATTGTTGTTGTAGATATATTCTCCAGTGGTCATCGGCTTTCCTCCTGTCGTCTGGTTGCTGTCTGGCCTTCGCCTGACTTGACTGATTGATGCATTTGCCATCAAATCTGTTCTATTTGTGAAATATAAATAACATCTAGAAACCCCACCTTCACCTTGATTTGCATTGCACAATCAATTATACACACACACTCACATACCATCCATATACTACCATTGGATCAATAACTACAAACCAACCATTTCAGTCATATCACTTGTATAAGCAGCATCCTATCCCCATACCCATATTTGGCAACATGAAGCTTGCTATAAAAATTATATTGACTTTGTCTAAAATAAACATGCTAGAAGTCAATCATGCAC